>PVKC010000504.1:0-65858 GCA_004027635.1 Crocidura indochinensis | reverse complement strand
ATAAAATGTAGCAGCAAGACTTGGTTTTAAGTCCAACTCAAAATTCCACTTTTCCTCTAAAACTTTACATACGACTCTGACACATTTTGTTGACTGGAAACTTTCTTTACTTAACTTAATGTAGTGAATGTTGAATTTCCACAGAGAATGCATTTTTCCTGACTAAAAGTTGCAACATCTTTCTATTTGGGTAACAGAGTTTTTGGAGATCAGTCATTCTGACTTAAGAGTTCTTAAATCCCAACTGGTTTTAAACTTTAGTTCACCTTCACATTCAGAGATTTAATAACAAAACTGTGACACTATTCATCTTTGACAAACTTTTTACTTTGACATTGTGATTTTTATGAAACGTTTGCATATAAGTCAGACCATCCAGATTTAACTACATTGGCCAGTATAAGTAGCAAACTGATAGTGCACTCAATTTAGCATAATTCCATGAGAATCAAATGTGTTTGTTTTGCACTTGTACAGAAAAAGCAGACATCTCACAGGATACTGGGGTTAAGAGCTATTTTATTATTCTCCACTTGAAACATAAGAAAGAAGTTATGGAGATAAAAAATAAGAGTGTTGTGTTAAATAAAATTTTTAATAGAAAAAGTGGGTGATTTGTGAGTGGATACAAGAGTGAAACAGTGAAAGGTCAGGTAATGAATAATCCTTCTTTTTATATTTCATTGTCCCTTCCCTTGTCTTCCTGATCTCCTATCAAATAAGCTGGAGTGGAAGACAGTAGCATGGATGGATGTTCTTTAAGGTAGACCGTTACAGAACAGACTTGCAGAACTAAGACCATGGCAGAAATGATGAAGGAATTTCAAAAGTAAAATGAAACACATTTAGCATAACCTTTGAAACATGACGGTGCACCTACTTTCAAAATCTACTCTGATGTTTAACAAATGATTTTCTATAAGCAAGTTATCTTGATTTATTTTATTCAGCCTCTGTTTCTTCCTTTGTGATATGGAGAAAATCCCACATAGGAATTAAAGGAGAAAATATATGCATATTGAAAAGCTCAGATATTGGTAAATGAATGGCTTAAAGATAATAAAGTTCATTCTTCCCACTTCATTTCTAAGTGACCCAAGTGAACACTACTTTTCTATTACTCTGCTTGCTTTCTCCATGATTTTTCCTCTGCCAGCTATCAGATATACACAGAGGAAATATCTTAATTCTCAAGAAAATATAAAGGCATTTGTTCAATAGTTGAGCTCACAAGTTTTTATTTGTTGTGTTTTGGGTTACACCTGGTAGTGCTCAGGGGTCACTTTTAGTTCTGTGCTCAGGAATCCCTCCTGTAGTCTCAGAAGCCCATCTGGGATGCCAGAGATTAAACCAAGGTTAGCTGTGGCAAGACCAAAGCCCTATCCATCTTGCTATTGCTCCCGCCCTCAAACTCACAACTTTTAACCAGCAGCGAGATAATAGGTTTCAAGTGACAAATTTCATAGAAATAGATACTTATTTGTTTTTAAATGCATTTAAAACATGTTTTTAAAAGTATATTCATAACAGCCTAATGATTTCATAGATTATTAAACTAACAAAACAATTTTTACATTGTTGTCTTTGGGTCCCACCTGGCAGTGCACAGAAGTTACTCCTGACTATTATTCAGGATCATTCCTGGCGTTTCTTGGGGAATCTTATGAGATGAAAATCTGGGAATGAAATCTGGATCAACAGTGTAACAGAAATCACCCTTTCCACTGTGTTATCACTCAGGTCCCCTGGTCTCCTCATTTATATTTTATTTAGATAGGACCTCATGGATAGAAACAAATCTCAGAATCAATACTTCTCTATTTGCTTATCCATAAACTAAATTTGGGCTATTTTATTCTTTTGAAGTAAGACTCACAACTATTAATATGATTCAATATAGACCACCTTTAATATAATACAATAATCATCATAATATAATTATAATGAATTATTAACAATATTAAGTAACACAATGATTATAAATGTAATATGTTATTATAACTATTATATTATAATTAATTATATCATAAATATCACATATTATAATGTATGATATGATATGTATCATATATATGATATATATTGCAATTATATATACAATGGTTTAATAATTAATAACATAATAAAACCTGGGGCCGGGCAGTGGCACTGGAGGTAAGGTGCCTGCCTTGCCTGTGCTAACCTAGGACGGACCGTGGTTTGATCCCCCGGTTCCCCATATGGTCCCCCGTGCCCGCCAGGAGCGACTTCTGAGCGAATAGCTAGGAGTAACCCCTGAGCATCACTAGGTGTGGCCCAAAAACCAAAAAAAAAAAAAAAAAAGAAAAAATAATAATATAATAAAACCAAGAAGATACTAAAACATAGATGATTACTTTTGTGTAAAACTAGGACAGTTGATATATATATATATATATATATATATATATATATATATACACTCTGAATTTGCTATTGTATATAATTATAGCTAATTTCTTGATTTTCATTCATGTTTTTTTTTCAGTTAACATTTCTTAAGAACTTTGGATTTATCTATTTATACTTTAAGAGTTTTCTATTCTTTTAAAATTTATTATTTCTTGTGATATTCAGAATAGCAAAGGTAGGTAGATATAAACTCAACAGATGAGAAATAGCAAAACTATAAGTCCAGCATCATGAATGAAACATAATTTCCTCATTTTCAGTGAAGTAATCAGCCATTATTAGGACAAATTTCTAGCTTTGTGTTCACTTTGGTGTGTCTCAGGTAACCATGTACATTTCTGGTAAATGAGCCTGTCTAAATCATACATAAAGCCACTTATTTACCCACTGTAATGCATTGGCTCTCAAACTTAATTTTAGTAGTCATTTAAATTATGATTAATGAGTCATCATAAGACTCACAAGAAAAGTTAAAGGGTAGCATACCTTTTATTTTTTCGGGCCACACCTGTTTGATGCTCAGGGGTTACTCCTGGCTAAGCGCTCAGAAATTGCCCCTGGCTTGGGGGTGACCATATGGGATGCCCGGGGATCGAACCGCGGTCCTTTCATGGCTAGCGCTTGCAAGGCAGACACCTTGCTTCTAGGGCCACCTCACCAGCCCCAAGGGTAGCATACTTTGCATAAAGGAGCCACAGGTTCAAACCTTGGCCATCCAACATCCCAAAAAGTAATCCCTTATCATTGGTAGGTCTGATCCCATAACAAATGTTATTAGTCACAGTGGCTAAAATGTACCTAAGTGATTATCATCTTTACCATCAATTAATATATTTCAAACTCTATGCTACATATTGGATGAAACTTTTAGATAATTACACTATCAACCTAGCAACAATATAATTCTACTTACATCTCAGTTCTTCTTGCTTATTAATATTATTTATAATGTACTCAACATCTCCATTTTATGTTTATCATTTAGGTGGATACACAGAATTGCAGATTGATCTAACTAGTCTTCATGTTCAAAGATAGCACAATTCTAAACAATCTCACTGTATCAACCCCAAATTGCAAAAGTATAACTTCCATAATAACCACTACTTGTAGATTCAGTTGAATACTGAGAATTCGCACATTTTCTTGTCCATCTAATCTTCAATGTTGTAGTTGATAAAAATGATGCTGATAATAAAAATTTTCACCTATGAAAAACTTCAGTGTGGAGTATAAGGAAACATTCGAGTATTTGTTAATCATAAAGTAATATTATAGGGATCTTTAAAGATAGGACTCTGTGTTAGCATAAATAGAACAAGTTAATACAGGAGATTATACTCAAGGGTATTTGAATATTAAGGAGGAGTGTTCCAAGGAAAGATGAGAGTTCATGAAAATAAAACAGAAACGACAAAGAGCTCTTTGAGTGGTTAGAAATGACTGATGCTTATTAATGAGTGTGAAAGGTGAAAGGTGAAAAGATAAATATGAGTAATATACTTAACAATCTCAACTGCTGTGTTGAGTAAACAACTAAACATCAGTCCCAGTAGTAACTTGCACAACATAAACTTCTAATTAATTAATATTAATGCTGATACTAATTAATTTTATTTTATTAACATGTAAAATTTATCTTAAAAAGCTAATATCTAAAACAGTATGAAGTTGCTAAATCAGTAAGTTCTCAGAGAAATGCACATGATAAAGTAAACCTTTGGAGAATTTTAGATTCATTTTCAGTAACCAAGAAACTAATCATACACCTTTTTTGAATGCAAAAGACCTTTTTCCACAGCACTAAATTTTTTGTCTTGTATAATCTTGTATAAACAAAATCTCGTATAATCATATTTAGTTAGATCAATAGAACTTATCCACACCCATAACAATCTTCTATTAGAGCAGCTTTCTGATATTATCACACAGGGCCACAAGCTACTCCATTAGTGTCTTCTAGAGAAAATTACATTTGGCTGAAAGAATGCAGGCTTTAGTTTAACTTGTCTCACTGTGAATCTCCTTTCTAACTCTCTGATCTTGGGCTAGTTAATTAATTCTTCTGACTCTATTTCAGAAGTCTCCAAACTACAGCTTGTGGGCTACATGTGGCCCTGTGAGGAAATTTATCTGACCCACTACTGTATTTTGCCACCGCTGCCTGTCCTGCTTATCTGCTGACTCATTCCAGCCTTGCAGTGTGCAAATGTGGTATGTGCACTACAATCTCCAGCACCCCTACTCCTCTGTCTCTTGACTCCTCTTAGTCTCAACAATGGTCCTCAAACTACTGCCCCCCAAAAGCAGGTAAGAGAGTCCATACTTCTCACTTAAATACTGATGAGTTTATTGATTTTACTTTAGTTGCTCTTCATTTTAAACATCGTATATTTTACAATTTTGATTTATATGTGTGTGTGTATTTAAAAAAAATATCTGCAGTGTGCGTGGAAATTTGTTCATAGTTTTTTGAACTATATTGCAGCCTCCAAGTGTCTGAAGACAGTGAACTGGCCCCCAGTTTAAAAAGTCTGAGAGCCCCTGCTCTATTTCTTTTTTGAAAAATAAGGAGAATACTATCTACTTTGCACTGCTGTTTTGAGCATTAGAATATCAAGCAATGTGTCTCACACATAATATATTATCAATAAAGTCACTTATCTCATTTCCTTTCTCCAGATTCCTATTTGGCAATGCTGGAGCTTTTCTGTACTCCCCATGGCACTGTCCCAGTTTCTGTTCTATGTTCAATTGATGTCAATTAATTCCTTCTAAATTGGTACCTGATGAAGAATCAAGGACTCTGGCTGACTCTGCCTTTGGCTCCTTACTGACCTTGAACTGACCTATATCTTTTGGGATTCCATTTGTATAATTGTAAAGTGAAGTTGGGGTTCATATTTTAAATGATTTAATGATTCTAGAATATTTACATTCTATCCTATGATAGTAATTGGTCAAGAAAATACCAGTTATCCATACCTTCTGAGTTCCATAAGCATGATGATAATTTCTTGTTCTTCTTTGTATCCTAAGAATGTTATACATGGTCAGTTCTAATTAAAGATTACTTTAACTAATCTGTTTATATGTAACTCAAACTTCAACTTTTCCTGAGGTCAGGTTGATTATAAACGTGAATGATTATGGATGTATATCTGTGACCTTAGAATATGATTTTTGATCTTAAATTTGTCCAATAATGCTCTCAAAGTTATGCTGAGGGTATGTTGAAGGAAAGGCATTTTTGTGTATTCTTGACTAAACAACCCTCTTTCCTTTGATGTTAGTTTTTCTAGTTTTCAGTTTGCTTTGAGATCACTGAATGCCTTCTGTTGCTCAGGGATATTCCCAACTCTGTTCTTGGAAGTACTTCCTAGTGCTGCTTGGGAAAAGATGAGTTGGCAAGGATTATATGCTGACCTCCTGCATCAGAAGGCCATGCATGCAAATCAGGCATGCACACAATCCATTAGTTGTCTTTCTGGCATTGCAGTCCATTTTTTATAAGTAGAAATAAAAAAAAATGAAAAAAAAAACTGCCCAAACTAATGAGAGTACTTTAGTAAGAATGCTGCATTTGGATTTTAACAACTTGCAGCATAAGCAGAATATAAATGAAATATTTTAAAAATATGATATGATTGCATTTGAAAGAGGAGCAGATAGAGGATATTGTCTACAAAGTAATAATGATTGAAAATCGATAAAAAGACAATCCAATTTGAAAGAAAAGCAAAAAAATATGAGTAGAGCTACTCCTTATACTACTTGTTCTCATATGATAAATAGGATAATCCTGAATTCAAAAGTTCAAGACTGGCCATTCTCATTAATCTGCTAAGAATCTGTTCCACTTGAGTATACATATTCCATAAAACTCAATAGTCAACCACCTGATACTACCATAATAATTCATGCCCAGAGTCACATAAGCCACATACTTTCTATTTATCTTAAATATACCCATAGGTTTATTTTTCTTCTTTTTGTTATGTTGTTATACCAAGAAATGAATTAATCCCAGATTTTTTTCTCTGGCTCACTTCCAGCCCTTGTTTGGTGACCTTGCAATCAATATTGGGGATCAAAGATTGGCCTCTGCATGTAAATCACAAATCAGTAACTTTATTCATCTTTTGATTCCCTGCTTTTAATTTTGATTTTACATTTTAAATTGAAATTTTATTTTAGCTTTTAAAAATTTGCTTTTAAATGTAACCCAAATTCACAATTTTGCAACATTATTTTATTGTCACTTTGAGAATCCAGAGAAATTAGTGACATATAATTCGATGAATACATGTTTATTTTAAATAGTAAAGAATTGGTGAGAGATTCATACATTCACATTAAAACTTAAACATAATCTTAAGTAAATTAATTTATTTATTAAAATTATGTTATTACTTAAGAATGAATTAAACTCTGGTTATAAAATAGGGAATAACATACAAAAGTCCCAACACTTCTGGATACTTTCAAAAGTTGCTAGAGGAATTCTAGAGATTAGAGCAGGTCAACCACATGCCTTACACACAACTCACTTAAGTCAGATCCCTGGTACCACATATTGCCCTCTGAGATCACTATGAGTGATTTCTAGAAGTAGCAGTATATGTAAACCCTGAGCACAACTAGGCATGACTTAAAATTAAACAATACACTTCTTATAAAGCAAGCACTCTTGGGCAATACTTTATCCTGTTTATTTTTTATTTAAAGTAGTCTTGATTTTGGAGATAAAGTGATAGCACATGATGAAGAGCCAGGAGTAACTCGAGTGCAACTGCAAATAGTCCCCAAACTAAAAATAAAAAAAATAGTTTTATTTGTAACATGAGTGGTTGCACAGTAGTAGGACGTTTGCCTTGTAAACATTTACAACTGACCCAAGATGGATGTGGGTACAATCCCAACATCCCATATGGTTCCCCAAGCCAGGAGTGATTTCTGATTGCAGAGCCAGAAGTAATCCCTGAACACTGCCAGGTGTAGCCCCCCAAAGCAAAACAAAAAGCAGGTAGGCAAAACACTCCATGACATTGAGACTAAAGGCATCTTTTTTTTAAATTTTTTTTTTTTTGGTCACACCTGTCCACGCTCAGGGGTTACTCCTGGCTCTATGCTCAGAAATTGCTCCTGGCAGGCTCAGGGGACCATATGGGATGCCGGGATTCAAACCACTGACCTTCTGTACGCAAGGCAAATGCCTTACCTCCATGCTATCTCTCTTACCCCGTGACTAAAGATATTTTTAAGGATGAAACAGCAGTCTCCAAACAAGTGTAAGCAGAGATAAACAGATGGGAATATATTAAGCTGAGAAGCTTCTGCACCTCAAATGAAATAGTACCTAGTATGTACAAGATAAACCATTCACCAAATACCCATCAGATAAGGGGCTAATATCCAAAATATACAAGGCACTGACAGAAAATTGCAAGAAAAAAAACATCTAATCCCATCAAGTAATGGGGAGAATAAATTAACAGACACTTCCTCAAAGAAGAAATACAATTGGCTAAAAGACATGAAAAAAAAGCTCCACATCACTAATCAACAGAAAGATGCCAATCAAAACAAGTACAAGGTACCATCTCATACCACAGAGGTTGGCGCACATCACCAAGAATGAGAACAAGCAGTGCTGACGGGGATGTGGAGAGGAAGGAACTGTTGGTGGGAATGCTGTCTAGTCCAGCCTTTATGGGAAATGATATGGAGATTTCAAAAAAACCTGAAAATTGAGATCCCATATGATCCAGCTATACCACTCCTAGGGGTATACCCTGGGAGCATAAAAATACAATTCAAAAATCCCTTCTTCACACCTATTCATTGCAATGCTATTTACAATAACCAGACTCTGGAAACAACCAAGATGCCCTTCACAGATGAATGGCTAAAGAAACTGGTCTATATACACAATGGAATATTATGCAGCCAACAGGAGAGATGAGGTCATGAAATTTTCCTATGGATGGATGTACATGGAATCTATTATTCTGAGTGAAGTAAGTCAGAGGGAGAGAGATAGACTCAAAATAGTCTCACTCATCTATGGGTTTTAAAAAAAATAGTAAAGACATTATTGTAATAATCCCAGAGATAATAGAGTTAAGGGCTGCAAGGACTGCCTCAAAATATGCAGCTGACCACAAAGAATGATGAATGCTGTTAGAATAATAACTCCACTAACAATTAGCTTGACAATATTAATAAATGAGAGAAGAGGTATGACTGTCTCAAATGAGGGGGAGGAGGGAGATTGGTGGTATTGGTAGTGGGAATGTTGCACTAGTGAAAAGGGGTGTTCTCTTTCTGACTGAAACCCAATTATAATTGTATTTGTAATAATGTTCCTTAAATGAAGATTAAAAAAGAATATGTAGAGGATTATAAAATCCTCTCTTTAAATAGAGAAAAGATATAAGCAGAGAAATAGAGAGAAAATGACATACAATGAAGAATGGAGCAGTGGCTAGGACCTAAAGTGATGTCTGAATCTTAGTAAGTGGTAAATCATCTTTCAGAAAAGATTTTAATTAGAATTATGGTTATGATTTAGAATAAGATGCATTTATTATTGCTACACAAAAGTTTTCTCTTTCTACATCAATACCAGAAGAATGGTATATATTTTTTATTTGTGTTGTAGATTTTTTATTTCTTTGTCCACAAATTTAGTTCTATTTGTTTGTTTGTTTATTGTATTAATGCAGTTTTATTCTGGTCACTATCCTGGTCTATTAGTATTAAGTTTAATGTACTAGTGATAAGAAGATTGAGTTTAAAAAGTTGAGTTACTATTTGATAAATCAATTTAGTTTGTACTAATGATGATTCAAAGTAATATAAAGTATCTTACCAGACAAACTTTTCTTAGTATAAATGAAGTAGATCTTATTACTGATTAATTACTAGTGTGCAACTCCATAATATGTACTCCGTTATTGTATTTTTCCTATTTCTTAAATCTACCATTCCATTTAGTGGACAGAAACATTTTTGGAGGTGACAGAGAGAAAAATTTTTGACAATTTTCAGATTTAAATGGAGTGTCTTATTCATATAAATTCTGCAAATGGTAAATTCTTTTTGTCAATTGAAAAAAAAAAACCTTAAAACAAATATGCAGAGTACTTGGGCCATAACAGGGACCAAGAAATCATGTTCATTCCCAGTCTTAGAATGAATCATGTTTAGGTCAAAATATTAAAGAGAGACTCGTATAGCCGAAATTCATTCAAAGGAATCATAGAACAATCAGAGAGAATTGGCTTAAAAATATGTGGGAAGAAAATAATCATCATTAGTTTCATTTCGCAGTGCAACTTATATTATTTGCTATGACGAAAGAATAGTTGATTATGCTTAATATAGAAACATTAAGTAGAAAATTCTTCCAAAGTTCTTATGCATTTCAAGAAAGCATCTTGACTATGCATTGTCTTTAATTTTCATGAATCAGGATTTATTTTTATACCCTCACTGCATTTTTCTTTGCTTTACTGTTTTGGTTTGTATGTTTCCTTGTTTTACTTTGCTTACTATGTCTAATTATCAGGAGAAAGGTGTATATCTTTTTAGATAGAAAAGCAATTACTCAATATCAGAGGGTCTCTCTTGATCACAGTAATTATAAATTTGTTAAAAAGAGCCCCCATCACTTTATAATATGAAAACACTGTAAATTCACTTAATGAAAAACAGGATAATATTTCCAACCAGGTTCTTTTTCATGTCATAATATTAGAGACCAATTTTGTCATCCATTTATTATTTCCATTAAGATATCTGTTTCCTTTGAGTTCATATTAAGCTCTTAAAAAGAAAATGAGAGCCAATGAGATATTACAGGGGGTAAAATTTTTGCCTTACATATGACTAATCTGGTCTCAATCGTCAGCACCAAAATAGTTCTTCTAGCAACACCAGAATTGACCCCTGAATACAGATTTTGGGCAAACCGTGAGCACAGCAGGGTCTGATTAAACTGCCATCAAAAAGAAAAAATAAAACAAACATTGAGATCTAATATTCTGACATTTTTACCTGCATTAACTTTTCAAAATTATTCTGATAGATTTCTTTGCACATACAATGTATCTAATTATGTGTTAGAACTGAAAATCTGGAATATTATGCTTAGGGGATCTTGTGTTCAAGCAATCTGAGTCAATCTTCACCTCAAAGAAAGTATGTTTTTCTCCAGTGTGTCACTAAATTAGTGCAAACAACTAGAAAATTCAAGTTGAACTCAAACTAATGGTGAAAACAAAGGCAAGTGAGAAGATATAATTATATTATATATATTATATATAAATATTATAGTCAAAATTTTGGTAAGATTATATAGCAATATTGGGTTGATTTTAAAAAATGTAACATTGTGAAAATATAAAAGTCTAGGAAAAAAGATTAGTCTGTAAGATAATCTTAAAAATATACAATGGTGTGTGTATCCAGAGTGATAATACAGTAGTTAGGGCTTTTGCCTTGTACAAGGTTGACCGGGGTTCAATCCCAGCATCGCTCATTAACCCCAAACCCCCAACTACCTCCAGAAGTAATTCCTGAATGTAGAGCCAGGAGTAAGTCCTGAGCTTTTCTGGGTGTGTCCCTCCCCCACCTCTGCAAAAAACAATCCAATAGTCTATGCTGATAGAAGTAAAATACACAAACGTATGCAATTTCCCTTAAGTTATACGTGGAAAGCTATTAAATTCGAACTGCATAAGGGACTTCAGAAAATAATTAAGGAATCACAGATTTTTCTCTTCTGCATACCTTTATATTCCTGTTCTGAATAAGAGGTCTGTCTTTAGTCTTGTGTCATCAGAGGGCAATATAGGTTTTCTTAGTGCTGCTGAACTTTCCAAGAATTAGGCAGCTTGGTTAGTCATCTGAGAAAAAAATAGGAGCCAGAGTCAGACATATGCTAGTGAGAACTAAGAACTCCATTGAAGACTGCCGGAAATAAGACTTCAAATCTGCAAAGGAAAGCAAAGTTCGTCCATCCAGTTGCTCTGACAACAGTGTTGAAGAAATTCCCTTAATACAATGGTTTTGCTGAGGTCAGACGATTACCTCACTAGGCCCTGCTTGTGAAATTGCAACAGTCAGGAAAATATGGGGTGGCTCTAAGCTCATCAGCTGGAGAGCTGGGAAAACTAGTTGAAAGCTATCAGTTACAGGATGTTTTCAACATATCAGCAGTTGAGTATCCAGATAGCAGAGTGCATAATAACTAACTAGTGGAGCAAATAAATTGATTTTCTCCTCCAGAGAAAAAAATGTATGATGCACAGAGGTGATAGAGTACTTGAGAAGGACCCTTCCTGCTGGATTTAGCATAAGTGAATACTAAATCAAAGGCCAATTCCAAAGTGCTGGGCAATTTTATTTATCTGAAACTCAAATTTTAATAAAAAATTATAAGAACGAGTTTTCCCACCAACATATTGTTAAGGAATCATTATCTAGCACCTTTCAGAATATACGCAAAATCTAATACCTTAAATTTATGCACCTGTTATTTATCTTTGCATTACAAACTTAGGTTGAAATCTAATTTTACCTCTTGTTCTCTTAATGTTCTAAGATTGTACCATTTGTAGATGAGAAATTAATAATATCAAACCTCAAATAATGACATCTTTAATTCTCTCTAAAACTATTTTTCATTGTGCAGGTTTTTATACAAGTCATGGTGCAACAGATTTAATAGAATTCTAATAAATTAATTAACCTAATTAATCATACTGCCAGATATTTAAATATAATATATTGTAAGTTGAATATTGTTTTTGACAGTACCAAAATACTATCTAATGATCAAATGGAAACTATGTCTATTATCTTTCATCCTATTATACATATTACTTTTGGTGTATAATTTTCAATAGATAGGACATAGAGTAAATAATTAGATTAAACTATTAAAGAGAAGCTTTTAACAAAAAGACAATCCAATTGTGAAATATCAGGTATCTGCTACTTGGTTGCTTTGGTGAAAACTAAGTCAGCGAAAGACATGTACTAGGCTATGACCTGCAACTATAAGTAATCACAAGACTTCTTCTAAAATATAATAATGATTTTGGAATGTTATGGTATTTACCAAATATTGCAAATGGTGCTCTGGAAGTTTAGAGAAACTCCTGATGTCACGAAATTATTCTTGGGAAATAGATTCCAGTTTTCTACTTTTGTTGTGTTGGTATTCCAGTATAACAAATGCTTTATTATTTTTCTTTGTTAATAGCAGTGACTTAAATATTCCTGTAGTCCACTTGGTTGATGAGATGGGTGTATTTTCATACTGGTATTAGAATATGCTCTTTTTAAAAACAATATGCAGGGGATCAAATGAATGTCTTGGAGAAGGAAATAGTATTTAAGCATCAGTTGTAATATATTAACATATTAAATCCCAGATGGTGGTAGTGAGGAACATTTTGTTTATTAATGGCAGCTAAGAGCAGGTATTATTGAAACTCTGTTTATATTGAATATTTTCAGAACAACTAAACCTTCTATTTAAAAAGTTGATTATTTTTAAGTGAATGAATAGGTTTATATGTTGGTATGCTTGATTCATATAGATGAATTCATAATACATTTGTGTATAGTCCTTAATGTTGTACATAAAAGCAACTTAAGATCATTATATATCTCATCAGAAAGTTATAATGAGGTCTGATATTGGGCATTAAACTTAAATTATATCATAGTATCAAATTTTAATCTTTCTTTCTTATGGATCTATGGTATGTATATGATTTATATTTACGATAGAACAATTACCAAGGCATCACTGTTGTTATGACTACTTTATTTTTTTTCATTTTCCTTAAAATTAACAGATTTGAACTGTAGATTATGAAAAGCAATATATTTCAAGTGTGTGCACTTTGATTCAAGGGTAAATAGGTCCCATGGAAAAATTTAAGAAAGTGATGTTGTTTAGCTTGGCAAGGAAGAGACTAAAGTGTACTCTGAGAATTGTTCTTGAAATATGATGATCTATTAAGTGGAGGACAGGAGCCAGCTGTTCTTCATCTCTTGTGAGGAAAGAATAGGAAACTGATTCAATGCAAGATTTGGTATGTGTGTAATAGGCCTCCCAAATTTGCCCCACTACTTTTCTGAACATTACTTTATTCTTTCATCAGAGACTTAAGTATAGACAGTATATCATATGTATAGTAATATTGTGTCTTTGTAACTCTTCCCAAGATACTCCATTTTTAATCTATCAAGAAGCATGTTGAGCACCTGCCTTGAATTAAATTCAATGCAGATAATTTATTTCCACTTCTTCAATAAGAATTACATGAAACATTTCCATATAAAATAGATTAATACTAAAGAGGTTAAAGACATATATAAAGAAAATTACAAAAGCCTGCTTCAAGAAATAAGAGAGGACACAAGGACATGGAAACACATGACCTGCTCATGGATTGGCAGGATTAATATCATTAAAATGCCAATACACCCAAAAGCTGTGTACAAATTTAATGTAATCCATTTAAAGATAAGCATGACATTTTTCAAAGAAGTGGGTCAAACAATCCTAAAATTCATTTGGAACAAAAAAAAAACCCCTACAAATAGCTAAAGAAATACTTGGGAAAAAGAATATGTGAAGGATTACTTTCCTCAATTTTAAACTGTACTACAAAGGAACAGTTATCAAAACAGAAAGATATTGAAATAAAGACAGATCCTCAGATCAGTGGACTAGACTTGAGTATTCAGAGACTGTTACTCAGAATTACAATAAACTAATATTTGATAAAGTGGCAAGAAATCCAAAATGGAGCAAGGAAAACTTTTTCAACAAGTGGCTAACCACTTGCAGAAAAGCCAACTTAGACCCCAATCTAACTCCAAGCACAAACATCAAGTCCAAATGGATTAAAGAGCATTATATCAGGCTTGAAACCATAAAGTGTATAGAACAACACGTAGATAAATCACTATATGACATTGAGACTAAAGGCATCTTCAAGGAATAAACAGCACTTTCCAAACAAGTTGAAGCAGAGATAAACAGATGGGATTATAGTAAACTGAGAAGCTTCTGTACCTCAAAGGGAATAGTGCCTAAGATACAAAAGCCACCTACAGAATGGAAGAAACTATCAACCAGTACAAATCAGGCAAGGAACTAATATATAAAATATACAAGGTGCTGATGGAACTTAAGTAGAAAAAAACACATTAACTCATCAAAAAATGGGGAGAAGAAATGGACATTTCCTCAAAGAAGAAATACAAATGGCCAAAGATACATGAAAAAATGTTCCACATCACTAATCAGCAGGTAGATGCAAATAAAAACCACAGAGAGTGGTGCATATCACAAAGTACAAGGACAATCAGTGCTGACAGGGATGTGGTTAGAAAAGAACTCTAATTCACTGCTGGTAGAAATGCGGTCTAGTCCAGCCATTATGGAAAACAATGTGAAGATTCTTCAAAAAAACTGGAACTTGAATTCCCATATGATCCAGCTACTCCACTCCTAGGGATATACCCTAGGAAAACAAAAATACAATAGAAAAATCTCTTCCTCACACCTATATTCATCGCAATGCTATTTACAATAGCCAGACTCTGGAAACAACCAAGATGCCCTTCAACAGATGAATGGCTAAAGAACTGTGGTACATATACACAATGGAATATTATGCAGCCTTTAGGAAAGATAAAGTCATGAAATTTTCCTATACATGAATGTGCATGGAATTTATTGTGCTGACTGAAATTAGTCAGAGAGAGAGAGAGAGAGAGAGAGAGAGAGAGAGAGAGAGAGGGAAAGAGATGCAGAATCTTCGGGTTTTAAGAAAATTTAAAGACATTACTGTAACAAGGCACAGAAACAATAGATTTAAGGACTGGAAGAGTTGAAAGAACTGGCTCAAAATTTGTAGTGCATCACTAAGAGTGGTGAACAGTGTTAGTGAAATAACTACACTAATAACTAGTACAGCAATGTTAAAAAATGAAAGAGGTAGAATGCCTGTTGTTAATACAGGCAGAGGTGCGGTAGGAGGGTGGCATTGGTGGTGAGAATGTTGCACTGGTGAAGGGGGTTATTCTGCTTATTACTGAAACCCAACTCAAACATGCTTGTAATCATGGTGTTTAAATAAAGATATATATATATAAATAATATAATAATATAAAGACATATATGGAAGAAATAGGTCAATAATAAATTGCTGAGGTCTTAGTGTCCTGAAACTTTCTGATTATGAAAATAAACTCATACCTATGCAAACCTGCATGATAAAATCAAACAACAATTATAAATATCGTTATTAGTCATATTTACCAGCATGACCATCAGAGATATATTTACAGAGAGAACTTACTAATTTCCTGGTTTTAATATATTACCACATTTTCAGTCAAGCTCAAAGCAAAGATTTCTCATCAAAGCAAATATTTTACTCAAGGCAGAAGATAAATCATGTATACCATGACCTATTTTTTTACAATTCTTTTTACCTACAAATGCCATCATTCTGTTAACATACATCAAATCAGAAGTCATCTAATAAAAGAATACAATAGAAACAAAATAGTTTACTACAGTATGCAGCATCATTGTTGCACCCATTTTAGTAATGAAACTAGATTATAATATTTTATTGTGCAATCAGTACATAGTATAAATCTGATTTTGTTCTGCCTACAATACAAACAGAGCAGGGATATATTGACCAGTAATATAAAAATATATAACTATTTTCTTGAGCCAGACACCTAGAATTCTCAATATTTTTCATTGTCAATAAGTATAAAAGACCATTTAGAGACCAATTGTACTGCTTCCACAATGAATGGATGAGCCAATGTACTCCTAATATAAATATTAAATGCTAGTCCTAGAAATGTTTAAGGTAGTGGGTAATTAAGATTTGGGAATTTACTCTACATGAAACTAAAGTAAAAATATATACCAACCTAGACATTTCCACTACACTAGATAATCCGATGATTATGGTAACATTATAATGGTGGTAGAGTGACCAAGTAAAGACCTTATAGTAGAGTAATTAAGACAGCACCTCAAATAATAAAACCAAAGATAGTGGCAAAGGATCATCATTCATAAGATTTAAAGTTCCTAAATTTGCACAATACTGTAAAATTCTTCAAGTGTAATATTTTTATTGTAGTGCATAGATAAATGAAAATGTGTTAACTAACTCTTTAGCAAAAAATATTCTTTTTTTAATTTTTATTAATGTCATTATTTAAATGCCTTGTTACAAACATGATTGTAGTTGGGTTTCTGTCATGTAAAGAACACTCCCCCCTTCTCCAGTGCAACATTCCCATCACTAATATGCCAAATCTCCCTCCTTCCCACCCCACCCCGCCTAGACAGGCTTTCTAGTAGTGCACTTTCTTCTTGTTGCACATATCCCTTGATTAATACGAAGTGGCCATTACAATTTTTCTGAGTCTAAAGTTTGTGCTGTCTGATATTAATATGAACAGCCTGACTTTTTTAACAGTGTGGTTTGCTTGGATGATTTTCTCCCAGTCTTTGATTTTGAGTCTATGTTTGTTCTGACTATTTCAGTTGTGTTCCTTGTAGACAACAGAAGGTTGGATTCCTCTTATTGATCCATTTAGCCACTCGGTGTCTCTTAATTGGTGCATTTAGTCCATTGACATTGAGGTAGATGATTGCTATGAGATATAATGACATCTTTGTGTATAAGTTTGGTGTGTCTGTTGGTCTGTCTTGTCTTAAAGTAGGTTTTGATTCTATAGTTTCTAAGCTGTTGCTTATCTGTGATGCTTTGTATCTTTCCTTCAAACCTGAAAGTGAATCAGGCTGGGTGCAGTATTCTAGGTGAATCTTCCATTTATTCAGTCTTGTCCCAATATCTGACCACTGTCTTCTGGCCTTGAGAGTTTCTTGGGACATGTCTGCTGTAAATCTTAAGGATGCTCCCTTGAGTGTAATTTTCCTTTTTGATCTTGCTGCTTTCAGTATTCTATCTCTGTGGGATTCGTCATTCTGACTAGGATGTGTCTTGGGGTGTTTTACTTCTGGTCTTTTTTGGCTGGTACTCTTTGGCATGCAGGATTTGATTGCATGCAGTCTTTAGTTCTGGGAGTTTTTCTGTGTTGATGTTTTTGACTGTTGATTCTTCCTGGGGATCTCCTTCCTGGGCTCTGGGACTCCAATGATTCTTATGTTGTTTCTGTTGAATTTATCAAAGACTTCTATTTTTATCTGTTCACATTCCTTGAGTAATTTTTCCATTGTCTTAACATTTGCCTTAAGGTTCTTTTCCAATCTCTTCTGGTGTATGGAGTTTTTCTACATTCCGTCTTCCAGTTCACTGATTCTGTCCTAGGCTGCTTTTCGAGAGGTTTTCCATTGAATTTTTCAGTTGAGCTACCGTGTTTTTCAGATCTGTTATTTCAGTTTGGAGCTTTCTCATTTTTATCTCTGTGTTCTGTTCAGCTAGAGCTATGTTTTCTTTGATTTTCATGAGGATCCTTCATATTTAGATTCTAAACTCCTTATCTGAGAGATTAATCAGATGGTTGGTATTTTTGGGGTCATCAGCGCTATCATTTTCATTCTCTGTGAATGGTATTTGCCTGCGAGGTTTCCCCCATGTTATGCTTGTAGTGCGATTTTTTTTTCTGCGCCTTATGGTGGGTTTCATTAGTTAGAAAGAATGTGCAGCAGGGAAGCAAAGCATAGCAGCTGCACACCTCTGCCCCCACCTGTTTAGCGGGTCCAAAAAACCTCGGTCTCTGAGATTCCGGGGGTGTGTTTGTGGGGGGGGAGAGACACTTTTCAGGGAGGCACACTTAGGTACCCTCAACGGCGACACAGTGGAAGTCTGCACTTGCCCTGTTTGGCGGCTCCAACTCCTCAGTCTGCGCTTCTCATGAAAGGAACTCTCAAGGTGGGTGTGCCTATACCCCTCACTGTGACCAAAAATGTTCTTTAAATTACCAAAATAAATTATTTGTATCAATCTGGGTTCTTCAATTTTTTTTGTTTTGGTTTTTGGACCACACCCAGAGACACTCAGGGTTTAGTCCTGACTATGCACTCAGAAATCGCTCCTGGCTTGGGGGACCACATGGCTTGTCCTAGGCTAGCACGGGCAAGGCGAACACTTTACACCCTATGCCACCACTACAGCCACAAGGTTTCTTCAATTTTAATGTATATTCACATATACTAATATATCTCGTGCATTCTAATTTTCACCAAAGACAGTTTAATAATAAATTATGCAATAAAGATCCAGTTAAAAATGTTTGTATCCCCTTTCTTTTGCAAAAATGTAATAATTATCACAAACTATATTATGGTTGTGTGGTATGATATGACATTCTCTTCATCGATAAATGTACTCTTAAGTAGGGAATGCTGAAACTCAGGTGTGAATAGCTAAATTACATAGGCAATATATACGTTAAAAAATATGCAGTCTATCCTCAAAAACAGAGTAGGTCTCATTGATTGCATCATTATGACCAGAATTTTGTTGTTGTTAATGTTGTTGTTATTGTTTTTTAAAGAAAGTTTACATTTTCTTTCCAAAATGCATGACAATACATCTAGAGTGTTATACTTTGATTTAGCATTTAATTACTGAATGAGTAACTCATCTCAGAACAATCAGCAGGTAGGAATATGTTAATGGTTAAAAAATTTTTTGAAATTGAGATAACTTTGTCATTTAATGTATGTCTTATTTGTCTTTCCCAAAGTCTATGTTTAACAAAACATGAAACCTTTATTATAAAAATAATATTTGTCTTTGAATCCATAGCTATAAGAAAGCAGGACCTAAAGAAAATGCGCCCTCTGAGAAAAACCAAACAAAACAAAATCATGAGATTAATAAGTTAGAAGCATAGAAAACAGAAAGTTGCTTGACTTCTTTAGCCTTTATGAATACAGATATCATAGTGTATGTAAAATACATGGTTTTAGATTGTGAAAAGTGAAGTCCTCTGTGTCAGTGGAGTTTATAGGGAAATAAAGAGAGAGCTAAGTTTGAGGATTAGTTTAAGTATAAACAAAAATATGTAAGGAAAAGGATTAGATACGAGTTTGAACAATTCCTTTTAAGAAATGGCTTTTGGGGGCCCGGCGGTGGCGCTGGAGGTAAGGTGCCTGCCTTGCCTGTGCTAGCCTAGGACGGACCGCGATTTGATCACCCGGTTTCCCATGTGGTCCCCCAAGCCAGGAGCGACTTCTGAGTGCATAGCCAGGAGTAACCCCTGAGCATCACCGGGTGTGGCCCAAAAACCAAAAAAAAAAAAAAAAGAAAGAAAGAAAGAAAGAAAGAAATGACTTTTATACAGTGGCAAGGCCCTTTCTTTTCCATTATGAACCCCCTTAGTCTTGAGCACCACACATGATGTCCAGAACGTTGTCAATTGGAATTACTGCCAATTATGACTCCTAGTTCTCCCCAAAAATGTGGCTATTTCTCAAAAGCAGGAGAAAGTTTGGCTATAGATATTACAATTGATAATTGGAGAAAAATTTTGAGTGGTATATATTATTGTAGTATCATTTAAGTTTAAAGGTTACCTTTTTAAATTTTCATTATTTCTCTGTAATCCTGCTGAAAATTCTGAAATAAATTAAGATAAAGAGTTGATGTGATCAGTAATGGATCTTTTAATAGGAGATACATTGAAGAATAGCACAAGATTGTGTTATTGCTTGAGAGTACATTCAGTACTGAAGTCTGAAAGATGGCAGATAGCACATACTTATGCATTATGTATAAATATTGCAATAAAGAATAAAAATATTTATTTATCAAAGAACTAACTTCTTACAAAATATTCCTGAAACTGTTATCAACTTATTTATTATTCTTTACATATGAGCAAATATTCTAAAATCTCTATATCTTTCTTAAACATCCACCTTTGAGGAAAGCACTGATTTACACTTGTTCTACATTTTTTCTGTTACTTTATTTAAATAAAGCAAGTTTAGTTTAAATTTTATAGTCTTATATTTAGTAGCTTAACCTTCTTTGTTGCTCTCAACTGCAATCAAAGTGGTTTTTTGTTTTGTTTTGTTTTAATTTTTGCAGTGATTGACTTTAGGTTGTAAGTCAAGGGTTGAGTTCAAATGCATACAAGGCTCCCAGTCCAGCTCCCCCAGGGTCTTTGAGCAGAATCTTGTTAGCACCTGAAATATCTGGCACACAGTAAGGCAATTAACTTCCTTTCACATCTAAATTTACCTCTACCCCATGCAAACCTGCAGCTGTTTTCTTGCATTTGTTACTCATATGATCTTCTTGGTAAACATTGAATCATGAGTACTAGGCCACATAACTTTGTTTGTTGGCATCTAAAAGATCTTCCTTACAATATTATCTCCCTCATGTTTATTTGGAAAATATTTTTCACTATTTAGCTTTGAGAACTTTGATCTTTTGTAGTACCATTTTTCAACGTAATAGTTATGGGGAAAAATCCCTTTTCATTATATTTTCTGTGTACATGATTTTTCCCCCAGTTTTCACTGGTTTCCCACTGGTTTTATAACAATTAAGTTCTTGTTCTACTGATATTTGAGGACTAATCAATCCAAAATAGCAATGGATCAAGAAAGAGTTTTACCTGAAACAAGAGAACTGATGAGAAGGTGGGGCAGATTCATGTTCTAAATCACCCATCTTTTATGCACAACCTCAATGAAAAGGTGATACACAACAAAAGAAGGAAAAGCACATTTGTTTTGGTTTTTGGATCACACATGGCAGCACTCAGAGGTTACTCCTGATTCTACTTCAGAGATCTCTCCTCACAGGCTCAGGGTACCATATGGGATGCTGGGATTCAAACCACCTTCCTGCATTCAAGGCAAATGCCTTACCTCCATGCTATCTCTCCAGCCCCAAGAAAAGCACATTTCCAAGGAGGGTTGTTTGCAGACTGGTGGGATCTAGTGTCATCAGTAAATTCTATATTGAGCTGGTTCCCTGAGAAATACTTCATTTATTATCAAAGCTAAACTAAAGGATTCTGAATAAGATTTCAACCTGTACTTAATTTTAGGCTTTAAAGGAAAGGGCAAGAGAAGTATATCTCTCCCTATATAGAACTGCTGAATTTTAAATTTGAATTTAACTCTATTTATTTGAGACAAGTTTCAACTTTTATATTTTTAAGTTTTAAATTGTTTTGGGAGAGTGTTATTTACAAAATTAACAATGATAAGCTTTCATGAATAGATTATTTTAATATCACACTCTCTGAAGTGCTGCTTCCCTTCCCCATTGTCAAAAATCACCCTGCGGAAACCCCTCTGCTCTCAAACCCAGACCAACTCCCGGTTTCCACTTTTTCAGTGGTAAAGTCATTTCAGTAAATAAGCTCTCACTTTGGATAAAAGTAATCCCTTATCACAGAGGCAAAAGTAAGGTCTGAGGACTGCTAAGTGTAGCATATTCCCATAATATGTGTCCATATATTCCACATATAAGAGGTCATTCTGTATGTTTCTCTTTTTCTGACTAATTTTACTCAGCATGATACTCTCCAAATGTAGTTTCAGTCTTTCACTGATTGTTAGATGTTTTTATTATATCCATATATATGTGTATATAAAGGTATATATATGTATAAATATAATTCCATAGACAATTCATTCACTTTTATGGACAAAATACTTCATTGTTGAGTCTGGGTAATAAAAATAATTAAAATATTATATTAAGCTATTAGGTAATGTGGTATCCAAACAAAGAGGGACATCATTTTGTAAAGGCCATTTGGTAGGATTCTTTTAGGTTCTGAATAAAAGAGACACCATTGTATAAGGACCACATAGTGTAAGGCACATGCCAAGTTTCCTCAAGCCTATTTGCATTAACACTGCCCTAACCTACCGTAGCATACCAGGTAGTTTATCAGGAAAGAATACAGGGAACAAGAGTTAGGTACCCAAAGATAATCACTTTAAAGATCATCAAAAAGTTAGGACCTCTTTATATCACTTCCCTATATAAATCTTTTTCATCTTGGGCAGTGTCCATTTCCTTCTGGAGATATATCTGACGCGTCAGTTGGGGGACTACAGGTAGATGGATTACAGTTTTGTTCCACTTTACTCCAGTTGTGTGGTTTCATCTTTTAACTCCAGACTTTAACAGCACACAAGCTCCATTTATATGAAAAACAAGTAGAGTAACAGTTTTTATTGTTATATTTGAGTAGTACCAATGAGTGTCCCTGGGGACACTATGTGAAGTGGGGAGGAAATAGGTCTCAATGCTGAGAAGTGAATCAAAACTTTCTCTCTCTGCCAACTTGGGAGTAATTGGGTAGATGTAGAATTATGAGCCTTGTTCTAGCAAGTAAAGTAAAGTTAGTCCTAAACCTTGCCCAGTTCTTTCAGGTCCAGTGCCTTGCCTCTAAGAAAAGTATCAGGAGTACTGATTTAATCTAGTGATTCTGAGAAATGTATCCACTAGAGAGCAAAAAGGTGGAAGCACACCCAATACACATACCAATATGAAAGCAAGAAAGTACACATCTCTAGAGAAGAGATGTGCCCAGGTAACACATGTGCAGAGCACAGACACATGAGCCCAGGAAGCATATGTGTACATCCCACTGTTTCCAAATTGATTTCTATGTGATCTATTCCAATCTCCTCCATATGCTATACTTTTGGCCTAGGTAAGAGTCCTGTTCTTAAGGTGGTTATTAAGTATGTAGCTGATGATCTGTTTTAATATTCTTTTCCTGGCCTTTCTTTCTGCTGAAGTTTGTCTCCATAGGAGTTCCTAGTCATTTCTGATGAAAATGTAGTGGCATTGAATAATACTTCTATAATGGTAAATCCTATTTCTTGGTTTTACTATATTTTAAGAACTCGTTGCTTTGAAGGGTCAGGGGCTTCCCTCATGCCTATCAGATTCACTAAGAATTATCACATCATCAAACACAAATATTTTATTATTTTGAGTGATTAATGAGAGCTTTTCCCCACTTTTTCCAGCTATATGTAAATAGATATAAACTAGAACATACCTTTTGAGGTGAAGGTAGGGATAGCAGTAAATAGAATGCACTGCGTGCCATGGTTTTGCTTCCTCCAAGCAATTATTAAGTTTAACACTAAGGAATACGGTTATAATGGTCCTTTGATAACTGCCAGGAGGTATGCCTGAGCACAGAATAGGAGTAAATTGCATGCATGAAGAGGTGTGGCTCAGAAAACAAAACAAACAAAATAGATGCAGAAAAAGAAAGATGAAAAAGGAATAAAGAAATAAATATAAAAGGAAAGAAAAAAAGAAAGTAAGAAACAAGAAAAAAGGAAGGAAGATGGGAGAAGGAAGGAAGGAAGGAAGAAAAGAAGGAAGGAAGAGAAAGAAAAAAGAAAAAAGGAAAGAAAGAAAAAAGACATAGACAGAAACAAGAAAGGAAGGGAGAAAGAGGGAAGGAAGGAAAAGGAAGGAAGGAAAAAATGAAGAAATAGAAAAATGGAAAAGAGATTAAGAGAGAAAAGGGAAAGGAGAGATAAAGAAAGAACATAGGAAAGAAAAGAACAAAAAGGAAAAGGAAAGGAGAGAGATAAAGAAAAATCAAAAGAAAGAAAAACTAAAAGAAAAAGGTAAAGAAAAAAGAAAAAATGGAAATAAAGTAAAAGAAAGTAGTCTTTCTCATATAGAGTGATAATCATTTTGTTAGAGTCATTATTAGAATTATTTGTTAGATATATCCAAGAAAATTAGCAAGGGGATAGTAAAGCTTGTAGAGGGAAACACAAGGTAAAAGCTTTCTGTGGAATTGGAATAATCATATTAGATTACACAATCAGTGCTATCTCAGAAAACTGAGCTGTGTCTATTGATATATTTAACTCTATGCCAGAAGTCCCTGAAAAGAATTGGTCTAGTGTATTTTGTCAGAGATGATGAATGGCACCTTCTGCTAATTTCCTATATAAAGTATCATAGTTAATCATAGCTAATTAACTAGGATTAGAGGTACCCATCTTAGGGATAACTAGAGTGAGAAGACAATGAAAGAGTTATGTGGTCTGTTATTATTAATATTAAAAATGTCCCCCAAAATAAATAGTAAAGTTTACATATAATGTTTCAATATGCAAAATGAGAGTCACTAGTAATTATTCCTTTTAAATAAGTGTGTAATAATCTAAACGCTAAGTTATAATAGACCAGATAAAGACATTTCATTTTTTAAAAATATTTCTTATGTGAATCATTCATCTATATGAATTTTCATGTTGAGTTACAATAACTAAGTAACTAAATTCTGAATGTTTTATAAGAAATTTTACACATTTATGTATTTTATTGATATCTGTGTTGCAGAGGAGCTATTGAGATATCATTCATAAAAAGTAAGCACTTTCCCATTGAATCATCTCTTGCCTCAAAAATTTTGTTTTTAAATTCGAAAATGTTTTTACTCCCTTTTGTTAGTCTTTTTTCTCTTTACGTTTCCTTTATTTCCTTCACCTCCATTTTCTTATTTATTATTTCATCTAACATTAATTTTCTGACTTTTTTTTGCCAAATTAGAACTTTGTATGACACTTGCCTTCTGTCTTTTGTTTCAAGAAAATAAATTCTTGAAAAGTATGTTGATGTGCATGATCAGATAGAAAATGTTTTAAAACTAGAAATAAGACCATACCACTGTTACACTTTTGAAATTATATTGGATAATCTGTCTAATCCTCATACACTTTTTCTACTTTCTGACATGCCCTTTAGTGTCTTAAAAATATCAGAAGGGCAGAGTCCTATCAAACTGAAAAATCTAGCAAAACATTTGAAAATGTATCAATTCTTTGACTGCGATGCCATTTGGCTTTAAAAGGATCTTTGTTTAATAACAGAATTTTCAACTATGGCAACTTAATAGTGCTATCCGGATCATATCCTCAATATAGTCAAAACCCATTATAACCTTTTATGCTAGCAAGGGTATTTTACTTTTATATTATTTCTTTTTCAACCCCCAATTTTATATTCTTTCTTAAAAATTGACACAAAATATCAGCTTAAAATAAAATTTATTTTCTCATAACTCAAATTATGTTCAGAAATCAGTAGGTTCATTGGTATGGTTGCACAAAGTTGCAACTAAGGTATCCTTTGTTAATATTTCATCATTATATAGAGGCCAACTGTGGGAAAATCTAAGATTATGCTGTTAGAAAACCTTATATATTTAGGGTTATGTAGGATTGAGAACTGAGCTTCTTGCTAGTTATCACCTGGAGAACATTATCTACTCTCAACCATCTGGCCTTCTCCACAGGAAGTTTAGAAAATAGAAAATAGTAATTTATTAAACTAGTAGGCCAATAAGAGTCAGTACTGAATCTATCATGATAGTGTGTATATAATGGACAATAATGAAGCCATACGTGTGATATTCCATACTTTTGCATATTTTAGTGGTTAGAAGAAAAAGGCCATAAATTGCAAATATGCAAGTCCATGAACACCCAGTAATGACGGTTATGGGTCCACTTTAAAACTCTTTCATCTGGGGTGGTATGACTTAATAAACAGTGTCCTCAATCTTGGAAAACAAGCAATCAACATGGTTTCATCCATCATAGCCAAGCCGATCATCCTATCCATTTCACAATGATCCCCAGAGGTAAGAATTATAGTGCAATAAAATAAAGTTGCTATTGGAGGGCAGCCTGTTAGGTGACTGATGAGTGATGAAGTTGCTGTTCATCCTGCTATTATTTGTGTTGTGAGCTTCCGATTTTTAATCCTAGCTATGATATAGGGCCTATTAATGATGACAGCTCTAATTCCTCTTTAACTTCTTCCTCAACTTTCAAAATGTAGAGTATGATATACATCAATCTTAGAAGTGCTGTCTGAGCTCTATCATGTAAAGAATTCAGCCCATTTTCTGGTAGAAAATTTTAGAGCAAGAATTCAGCAGAAAACAGCATAAATCTTCAAAGAACTGGCACAGACCAGGACGTTAGTGTCCCACTTAAGTAGACATGTGAAGACAAAAGGGTGATTTAATTGGAGCCAATACATACAGTCAAAATTTTTTATAAAAACATTTTAAATATTTTAGAGATGACAAATTATTTTCAATTATAAAATATAGATTAGACAAACTATTTAGAAATATTTTGAGAAAATCTTATAATATTTCTCTAGATAGACTGGAAAATTGAAGTTGAAGCTACAAATAATTCAATGGAAGAATCCTACATAACTCAGTGGTAAAATGTTAAATTTCCAGTCCAACACATCCATTTATGTGAGATTCAAGAAAGTATCATAAATAAAATATTCAAGCACAAAAGTAAGATATTTGATGCCCAGTGAAATGTTCACAAACACTGCCACTAAAGAATTTGACCCCCAGACTACAACAGCAATAAGAAGACAAGAAAAAGCAGAGAGACTTAGTTCAACAGATTAAGTTCTTGTACTATATGGTTCCATGAGCACTGCTTAGAGTAACTTTGAACAAAAAATAGATCTGTGCATTACACAAAGATATTCAAAAAATATACCTTTGGACTGTATTGATAGTACAGCGGTCTGGTGTTAGCCTTGCATGTGACCAACATGCAATGGGACAGACCCAGATTCCATCCCCAGCATTTTGTATGGCTCCCTAAACCTGCCAGGAGCAATTTCTGAACACAGCCCCAAGAGTAACCCCTGAGCACCACACAGTTTTGTTTTGGATGTGGCCCAAAACAAACAAAACAATAACAAAGAAACAATCAAAAAATAAATGAAAACTAAAATAATAACAAATTCCTTTACATAGAATTACTTGTCTATGGAATAGAGAATTATCTCTTTTCTTTTCTAGAGTTGTCTGCTCTCTAGAGAATTGTAAAAAATTTAACCAAGATAATACATCACATCTGTAAAGATTTTCTCCTAGATATTTTCTTCAAAGATTTTTTTTTTAGTTTTCAACTGTTTTATTTATTAAGCAGCCTTAAATTCTTTCAGAGTTTCACAATCCCTTAGACTTTATATAGTAGAAGAGATGAGATCAGTCCTTAGATGGGTCAGTCCTGAGACAGATGTGGATGGATTGTTGACTTGCCTGTGAATTTGACTTCAAAACCAGTTGCTTAATCAGTTCATCACGAAGACACAGACTGGCTCATAAAACAACAGATGAGTGAGCACACAATAAAATCTAAGCTGCAAAGGCCATTAAACACTAAAGATATATTTTAGAGTGGAACTTGCTTAGGTAAGAACTTCCTGTCCAGTGTCTTGCCATGATGATTAATGTGAGCGTATGTGAACTTTAGAAAAATATAATTAATTTAACGAGTTCTTAAATGATGTCATTTTAGACCTGTTTTGATTTCCTTTCCTTCTTCAGATATCAACTGATCACATGTAGTTAGTTTAAACAAATCAAAATATAATACCAGTTACTCGGAAAGAAAAATTAAAAAAAATGTTCATATATTGAGAAAAATATGAAACTCAGAAGACAGGTGAGCCACAACAGTTTCTGATTAAAGACAATAGGTGGGCCCAATAGCACAATGGTAGGGCATTGGCCTTGCACTCAGCAGACCTGGATTAGATTCTTGGCAACCAATATGGTGCCCTGAACCTGCCAGAGTAATTTCTGAGGGCAGAACCAGGAGTAACCCCTGAGCACTGCTGTGTGTTGCCAAAATAAATAAATAAGTAAATAAATAATAAATAAAACAATGGTGGGTAGGGTCTTATCTTTTGTTTTGTTTTGTTTTTGGGGGGACACACTTGGTGATGCTCATGTGCTACTCCTGGCTATGCGCTCAGACATGGCTCCTGACTTGGGCGACCATATAGAATGCAGGAATTGAACCGAGGTCCATCCTGGGTCAGCTGTGTGGAAGGCAAACGCCCTACCACTGTGCTATCATTGTTTCTTATCTTCCAACTTATCTTTATTTTTTTTATTTTGGGCAATTTTTATATTAATGATTTGGATTCCTACTACATCAAGAGTTTTGCATTTTTATTTCGTAAGAACAAACTTCTTAGACCACTTTAATGCTATATTTTGTAAATAGTACCATATATACTTGGTGGTCAAAGAATGTGTTAAGAATAAATATAAAGGTGCCTGCCTTGCCTGCGCTAACCTAGGACGGACCTCGGTTGGATCCCCTGTTTCCCAATATGGTCCCCCGTGCCTGCCAGGAGCAACTTCTGAGCGAATAGCCAGGAGTAACCCCTGAGCGTCACCGGGTGTGGCCCAAAAACCAAAAAAAAAAAAAAAAAAAAAAAAAAAAAAAAAAAAAAAAAAAAAAAAAAAAAAAAAAAAAAAAAAAAAAAAAAAAAAAAAAAAAAAAAAAAAAAAAAAAAAAAAAAAAAAGAAAAAAAAAAGAATAAATAGAAACTAAATAGAAAAAAAATATGTAAAAATTGAAATTTGAGTGTCATTTGTGATGCTAGACTAAAACACATATTTAATACTAAACAGAATTTGATTATTAATACTAGTCTATCTTAATAGCAATTAATAGTATTAATAGCAATGCAAACTTAATACTGTTGTAACAATCACAGGAAAAATACAAACAACAACCCTCTGTCTTTTAGAATTTAATTTTAAGAAGAAAAGCATATCACAAAGTACACATATATATCCAAATACCTACATCTACATATATGTTTTGGTAATGATATCTTTAAGAGATTGAAGGAAATGGAAAATGTTGAATCAAGTACATAAAATAATGATCTGAAATGTCTAAGAAAATAAAACTAAAGATGGTGCCTGGAGAGAGATATTACAATGGAAAAGTGTTTGCTTTGTACATGATCAGCCCAGATCCCTAGCAACCTAGATGGTCACCTGAACACTGCTGGGAGATCCATGACCTCAACTTGCATAAACACAAGTTAACCATGAGCACATCTGGATGTGATCCAAAAAACAAATAAGCAAACAAAAAAACTGTGTTTCTGTGTATGTTTTTATACTCATGCTCTAAGGCAATGACAATATTAATTATATATGAATATGTAGATATATACACATGGCATTTAATATATGTATGTATTTATATTATGCACACATATGAGTGATGAATGGTCAAAATATTTTCAAATATAAAGTGTCATGTAGTACAAGAATCTCACTCTAAATCAATCATTACATTCAATTCACACTGAAAGTGAAAACAGGGTGAAGAAGAATGGGAATATGTTGAAGAAACAAGATGAAGAAGGGAATATTGAGAAAGATGATGTAACTTCAAAGGTCTTTTTCATGGTAGATGATTTTTTACTGTCTTTAACTGAACAAATAGGGTAGAGAAGATACTCCCTAAAAATGGTTTGATATTTATTAGTATATTCATTAATTTATTAATTTTAACAAAGAATATTTGCTAGTGTTATTCACATATTTACTGAAAACAAAGAGGCTTGAATTACATTACTAAATTTAGAGTTTGGTAATCTTAACTGCTGTCCAAATCTATGATTTTTGTCTTATGATAGCTATATAGAGGGAAGATAAATTAAGACCTTAGTCATGGATGAACAAGTTTTTTAGTGTGTTTGTTTGTAAGTCATGCATACACAGAACAGAAGAAGATTTGAGTATTTCTCAGAGGAAAAATATTAAATGCAAAAAATCTTAATGTTTATATTTATTATAAATTAATTTGAAAGGGGAAATAAAACATTTTACGTTAAAGAGAGAAGATATTCAGATACATAAGATAAATATTACTTGAGAATATTAAAATTGTCTGTTGAGGCTGTCCCAGAAGTCTCTTATTTTTTTCATGAACAATGAATCTGTTCTTACAGAAGTATAGTGAATTGCTAAAGGAGTTAAAGACTTAGATGGATTTTAGGAGACCTAGACCCATTTCTCAGTAAAAGGAAAGCATGTTAATGACTCCTTTTTGTTACTGCTTCCATATACATTGTGTATAAAACCAGTACAGGAGACTAAATAGTCTGCATGTTAGACATACTTTCTAAAATCATAGTTATAATAAAATATCAGACATCTTTTGAATCAACAAATGGAGATCTGCCTATTTGAATTATCATATGGACCAGGCAGCTAATTTTATTATTAATACATTAATATTATGATATAGAAAACAATTTTTCCTATTATAGGGGATTGTTAAAACATATCCTGGGGCTGGAGCAATAGGACAGTGGTAGGGTATTTGCCTTGCATGCAGCTGACCCAGGAAGGATTTAGGTGTGCTATATGGTCCCCCAACTCAAGAGAGACTTCTGAGCGCAGATCCAGGGGTAACTCCTGAGTGTCACCGGGTTTGGCACAAAGCAAAAACTAAAACAAACAAACAACAACAAAAACCATATCCCTTTGCCAGATAAATATTTTTCTACCATTCAATTTAAAATTTTCTGTTACAAATATGGTGCCTTACTCATTTTTTATTTTTATTTTGATTTATTTTATTATATTCTGTTAAAAACTGTCTGATTAGGATCGAGAGATAGCATAGCAGTAGGGCTTTTGCCTTGCATGTTGCTGACTGGGGACAGACTCAAGTTCAATTCCTGGCATCCCATATGGTCCTCTGAGCCTGCCAGGAGAGATTTTTGAGCACAGAGCCATCAGTATCCCTGTGCGCTGCCAGGTGTGACTCAAAAACAACAACAATAGCAAAAAACCTGTATGGTTACATTCTTTTGCCTTTATCTAGTTCTTAAGTATTTATCTAATTTTTATGCCAGAAGCCAAAAAGAAAAACAGTCTCCCCCATTCCTTCCACCCCGGGTTATAATAAATCCTCTATGGTCTATAGGGGATGACAGTGACTCGGAGACTTTTGTTCTATTAGAAGGAATATTTGGTTATTCTTTTTACAAGAGTGTTTCTGAGATAGAGTGCCAGGAGGTAGGTGACAAGAATCAAAAAAAGTTGACAGGTTGTCTCCTCACCTTGAAAGAATCTAAAAAAGGCAGTATTACTAATATTTATAATCTAAGATGAATTTGATTATACTTCTTGGTCTGTCCATGTTTCTAAAATCAATGTGCCAAATTTATCTCCATTTCTGTCTTATTTCTCTCAACCAAGATGCTGAATCCAAAGCAGCTACATTCTTCTCAGCATACTTTCTCTTTTCTCGGTTTGAGAACATTAACTTTTAATCCAAGGTGATTCATTCTTCCTTAGTTTTCTTTGATTTTTCAAGATATTTGAAAGTCCAGATTTTTTTTTCATTTTACTTTGTATTCCAATACGTTTCAGATATATAATATGCACCAATATTTATTCCTATTCTCCATGGGAAGACGATTATTATTCCCATACAGAAGTTATAAAGGAAACTCCCACTTCACTATACTGTCATATCAGATAATCATTTAATCACTGACTAAATCTAAGACACTGAAATCAAAGAATTTGAGAACTCTGGGAGACTTTAAAAACCTTTCCAAATTAAGCATTTATTGTTACTTCATTGCTCCCTTGCTACTTAATTTTCTTGATTCTCATTTTAGTAGAAATTTGCTCCTTTAGCCTTGCACACTTCATCTCAATCAATACACTATTCTCCCAAGAGGTCCCAAATTATTCTTTTCAAATGTCTTTTTTATCTACTCTTAGAAACAACACAAGCAAATGGAGTTTGACTTCCAGCTGTCAAATCAAGTGTTGAGGCAAAGCCTGTAAGCGTGAATCACTCGATCTTGCCTTGTTCAATCTGGGTAATATGGCACAGTCCCAAGAATGCTCCCATCGAGAAGAGAAAAGAGTACACAAAAAGTCTTAGAGTTTTTTCTTATATGGATGCTTTATTCACTGTTCTTTAAATTATATACTGTTTATTTAGCACAAATTGTATCTAAATAGTGACTCCTCAGTTCAGTTTCTTAGGTCTCTTTGGCAACTCAAGGTTCAGATTTGGAAACAGTATATTGTAACTGGACTATACTAATAATTTAGTTATGAGTTGAACTCAACCATCCCTATAATTATGTATTTATAAATTCATTTATTAGGAAATACATCCACTAGTTTTTCTGTGGGGCTAGAGTGACGTGCAGTGAGTAGGGCATTTGCTTTCCACATTATTGACTCCAATATTGATCAAACCCCGATATCACAAATGGTCATTCAAGTCCAGTAGGCATGATCTCTTAGTGCAGAGCCCAGAGTCAAGGAACGCTGATGCAACCCACAAAGAGCAACAACAATAATAAATCTATTCAATTTTTTGTTTCTTTCAGAAAATCAAGTTTCTAATAGACACTACTTAATATTTAAAATCAAATGTCAGTTTAATGATTGCAGTATAAAAAGGCCTGTTTCAAGAAAATTATTTGGAACTCTCAGGGTTCATAATAAGTTTGTTTCTTATTTGTCGTCAAGTATTGATTCTGTTTAGAAAGTAAGATTTTCTTTTATGCTTTATTTCAAGGAATGTGATGGCTTTTCTTTCCTCCACACACACAAATACATAGGCGCTACTGTTTTACTATTGAGTCACATACTCTTGTTTCTATTCTCTACATTCCTAAACTCTCAAATTCCATCTTAGTATACCTTGAGTTCTACCTCCCACATTGTGTTCCCCACTGGTGCCAATCTTCCAGCTAACTCCAATTCCCCTTTGTAAACGCTTGATGTGCTGACCTATTTAAAAATATAACTCAGGTGCCTGGCGAACCATGATGCCTGCCAGCTCTTCAGATAAAGAGGATCCACTTATTAATCTGCTCTGTCTCCATCTGCCTGCTCAATTGGGATTGACTGCTTGCTGTCCAGACTGATACCAAGGAAATCTGATTGAGGACAAGAACCTCATTGTACATTTCCCCCATTGATATGGCACAACAGGTCTGTTGCAGCTAGGGAGTTAAGCTGATGTGACATGATGTCAGATGGCCTGCCATTGTACGTCAAAAATTAAAAAGAAAATATTCTTTCAAACTAGAATTTCTTATGTGATTTTTATTTCCTTGGGCTTTGAGCAGATTGAGTATTGAATTGCTTGACTGGAGCCCATGGATAATTTAATACCTGCAACATTCATCCCCGGGTGAATTTCAGCCACATTTGACTTGTTCAGCATGGCGTCTCAGCTCTAACCATTTCATTGAAATCTTGTAAATATTGATTGATGAAATCCCAAAGAAATAGTTTTTCTAACTCAGATTCTGAAATGCTTCAGAATGAAAGACCCCATTTGTTTTTATCCTCTGTACTACCTATTTAGTTGTATTAGTCAGTAAAAACTGGACCTTTTTTGTTTTTCTCAAATTTGATGAGTCAATTCTTGCAACCTTTAAAAAATATAAAGTAATGTGATTTGCATCATTAACTCAGGTCTGAATAAAAATAACAAACACATAAGCAATAAGAGCAAACATAAACAAGTATGTTCATATTCTGTGGACTTAAAATACCAAAACTATTATTTGACCTTTTTTAATACCCAGAATTGAGGTACTGGCTGCATAAGGTTAATTAACTTAAAGATTGTAGACATTGCATATGTATATATGGTTCTCAATATTTAAATGTTAGATTTTCATGTTCAGATATATTAAGACTTTAGTATATAGTTATTCTTTGATGAAAAGGAAGCAAATTCTATATAGAATCAAAATTGAATGGTCAATGCCATTTTTAGAAAGCATTTCTTAAATATGAGAGAAAAGAAATGCATGAATTAGTGTTAAAATCTGAAGGAATTCATATGATAGAAGAAGATATTAGCATTTTTAATATTCGTCTTTTACTCTTTAGTCAGGGCTAATCATTTGTTAATTTGTGTAAGCTCCAGTGCTTAAAAATAAACATGTGAATGAAATGTGTGGTTTATCTCTATTCCTTATTATAAATTAAACAGTATGAATAATAAATACCATTGATGAAAATAAAAATCTCATTCATTCAGTTTAAGTAACACTGAATAAATAAGTAAATGAATTTTCTAGATTCTCTTTGTATTCAATTGTGATAGAATATATGTGTGTGAGGTTCCTTGTAATTTAGCACATAGGATCTGAATTACGACAGAGAAAAAAATAATTTGACAACACAAAGGAAAAAGTACCTTGCTCTCATAAAAGTAACATATATTAATATTATTTTTAAAATTAAGGCATTTGACAGTAGAAATAGTACAGCAAGTAGCTCACTAGTGTTCCATGTGTCCCTGAGGACCACCAAGAGCAGTCCTTGAATGCAGAGCACCCTGAGCACTTCCAGGTGTATCATAAAAACAATATATATATATATATTTATAAGATAGCAATATTGTATTGCAGAATATCAATATAAAATGGGGACATTTATTTATCATAAATGACTAAGTCTGGATGTCTTAAATATGTAGAAATAACATTTCTGAAATTTCTGAAAAATAATGACTGAAAACAATTGTTTTATTCTTACCATATTGTTTTCAAATTTTTATAGACTTCATTTTCACTAACCCATAATCTAGAGTAGAAAATATTATTTTTCAAATTCATATTCTTTACATTAAGCAAGAGTTAGTTTTTGTTTTCTGAATATTTTCTGCATGAGCTGAGCTAAGCAGAGGAAATATGAAAGAAAGGTATCCTTGAATGTCTTAAATGCATACATTCAGTGCTACCCCAAGCAGTCCTTTGTAATTCCAAAAAAGACTCCCCAGTCTTAGTTTGCAAATGAAAATTAAAAAGAAAACATAAGAGTAAATAACAAAGGTGACTTCATGGGAGTCATGAAGTAATTTTAGTTCTTCGGGAAAGCAAGAATGTTTAAAATCAAATAAAGTATACAGAATGACCTAGAACAAAATTATTCATACACAAATAACAAAAATATTGAAAAACTGTAAATTATAATTAATGAACTGATGTTGCTCCATAAGTGACAATGACCCCAATATGTCTCCCTGACAAATTGGAAGATCCTAAATGAAAATAGAGTAGATTGTTCCTAAACCTGAAGTGGAAATTGCATAAAGATGTTACATATGAAACTAAGTACCATATTTGCTGGCATATAACACGACTGGTCGTATCAGACGACCCCCTAATTTTACAGATAAAACATAGGTTTAGGCCTATATTGCTGTATAAGACAGAACATTCCTGTGCTACAACTGTATCTACCACAGTGAGCCAATCACAACAAGCAAAGGTTCAAAGGGGATACTGGACTAGACTTCCTTTCTGACTCTGGCCCATTTGAGCAGGCTTTGGATAGTGGAGATTCGGGTCCAGAATATTGTCTAATTTGCATGCATTAAAAGCCTGCTTGGATGGGTCGAGTTAGAGAGGCTGAGAGTCCGAGCAGCCTTGCAGTGATTGGTGCAGGATCAAGATGGAAAATTCATTTCGTGGCAATACCCAGACGATTTTCGTTTAGCGGCATATAGAGACATTTTTCAGGACATACTCGGCATATAAGAGGACCCCCGATTTTTGGTTGACTTTTTTTCGTTTCAAAAGTCGTCTTATATGCCAACAAATATGGCAAGCAAAAACTAATAGACTAGGGATAAACTAGGCATCGAATATAAGTAAAATAAAAATAGATATGATACTATTCTAACTGTATTTACAATAATAGATTCTACATGCCCATTTAACGTTCTCGTTTCTATTGTTTTGTTTTGTTTCTATAGCATATTCAGGACTTAATCCTGGATCTGCTTTCAGGGAACACAGCTGGCAGTGCTCAGGGGACCAGCTAGATTGCTAGAGTGTTCGAAATCAAACCTAAATAAGCACAAGTAAAAGCCACATACAAAGCAAGTGCCTTATCCACTGTACTATATATCAGGCCCTGATTTACTTTTTATAACACCCAAAACATTTTTTCATACTTATTCTTTGACAAAGATTGGATTGTAGAACGCACAGTCCCAAGTTTCTTCTTGAAGATAAAAATATTGTAACATTAATAAAAGCCAAGTAAATGAAACATAATTTTTAATAAATCTAGAGAGAAAATTATTTTGCAGACTCTTAAATGAAACCACTGAAACAAGCAAATGTTATTATTTCCTGGAGAGGTAGTGGGAAAGAGAAATGAGAAATAAAGATTGCTCTTTATTAATTTGCCATTTAGTTCAAGAAAAAGTTTGCAGGCGAATTTCCTGGCATCTGAAATTGAATATTTTTCCCATTCACCCGCTATCATTATAATGGTGTGTGCTTTTTGCAACTTATGTTTTCTTCTAATCAAAAAGCTTTCTTGAAACCATTCAAGTTGAGAGACCAGAACATTGTTAAGGAAGCCATGATAGCAATTTAAATGAAATATATTAAGCATTTTATTTCAAAGAGTCAGATCTATTGTCTATTAAAATTTGAAATATGATTGATTATCTGTGATTCCTCTTTCTTTTTCCTATTTTCTATCTCTTAAATTTTCTTTGCTAGAAAATTTTGACCTTGGTGAAAGAAATAATAATGAACATATCTGTACCATGCATGTGGTTAATACTGCCTTCTGAATGAAGTACTTGGGCTGGCAAAATACAACTAAAATGCATGAACACACTGAGAAACTCTTTGCCTTGTTCACCTTCTTTCTAAATAATTCATCAGCTTAATGATAATGACATTCAAATATCATAATTACAGCCAACTCTTTAAAAAACATCAATTCTCGGGCCAAAAGTGAAGTAACCAGCCCCCACTCCTTTTCTCACCATTAGCTGTTAATGCCAAAATATGATCTTTATTCATTTCACTGACATAATATAAAACCAATGTAGATTTCCCATTTTTCATAAAATTTTCATCTGCACTATTAGTTTCACTGATAGCAGACTGCAAAATGTTGTTAAGCTACAAGATGGAAGACACTGCAAAAACCTCAGCATGTTAAGAAGCCATAAAATTTTATTCAGTTCATTTACTGCTACAGTCCAGTAACCCTATAGTAAGAGTGTGCTATTTTTATTGTGTATTTATTTAAAGGTTGCATATTTTGTTCCCTGGCCTAGACATATAACTGAGTTAATCTTGATACACAAAACATTCAGTTGTGCCCTACTTTGGGGTTTATCATTTTCTTGAAAATAGGGTTGATTTTTTTTAATATTTGGTTGCTTTTGAAGAAACAATAACAAGCAACAGAAAATGAAAGTTTGGCTCTGGACAGGTGGTTCATTTATGGTCAGAATTAAACCATAGAAGTAGGAGTCTCACATAGTGCTTTTCTTCTCTTCTTTGTCTACCTTATATCTCTTCAGTCAAATTTTGGGGTAGAGTATGAAGCAGCACACAATTTTGTTTTGTTTTTGTTTTTGTTTTTGTTTTTAGAAAACATACATACACACACAAAAAAAGGAAACACAGGAACAAATGGAAACTAAACACATGAAAAGGTGCTCATCATCATCAGTCATTGACAAAATATGAATTTAAATTACAGCAAGATGCCATTTTGCATTATTTTGTAATATAATTATAAGCTACATTTTATATATAAAGTATTATAACTATAAAATATTAAGAGAATATGAAACTTCTGAAAATTTCATTTATTGCTGGTAGAAGAATAAATTTATATCTAGAAATTTGACAATTTCTTTCTTTGATATTAATATCATTATTTAAACACCTTGATTACAAATATGATTGTAGTTGGGTTTCGGTCATGTAAAGAGCAGCCCCCTTCAACGGTGCAACATTCCCACCACCAATGCCCCAAATCTTCCCCCTCTCCACCCCTCCCTCACCTGTACTCTAGACAGGCTTTCCTTGTTCTGCTTTGTTTGGGTCCACACCCAGTTCAAAGTGGTTCTCAAGGGCTTATTCCTCATTGTGCATTCAAGGATTCTTTTTGCTGCTGCCCTGGGGATAAAATGTGATGGCCCGAATTGAACCCAGATCTGCTATTTCTCATGCCTACAATGCAGTAGAATGCAACAGACTGTGTATTAACATTCTGAACTTAGTCAGAATTGCTTTTGGATTGCTCAGTCAATCCTACAGAAGTCAATGGAATATTGCAGCTATTGCTATGTTAGTATGTTTTAACAGGTTGACAAAAATTAGGTATGATCTTTTTAGATTAAGGAAATATATTCCCTATTTTTGGTCTTCTTGTGAGCACATAGCCACCAAAGATTAGCACATATGATTTTATAACTTATATCTAATATTTATTATTATGCCAAATTTATATACTATATAATTTTACATATATTTTATATATTTATATGTATATATGCTAATGCTATGCTATATTTATTTGTAGTAGTAGCATAAAAAACAAGGATAAAGGAGAAATGCTATATGTTTTTATTTTGCCAATATATAGATTATCTCTATATATTCCACTGGTTTCTACAGGCTTTCCTAACCAAGGATTAATGGTAATACAACAGTGATATCTCCACTATGAAAAAAAAGTGGGTCAATTAAATCATATTAAAAAACACACAAAAAAAGAAGTATAGAAAGGAGAGTACAGTTATTCAGATTTTCTCCTGTAAGGCAAGATTTTATTTGCACTAGACTTAGCAAACTTTCAGAAATTCATTGTTGTATCTATCTACTTATAGCCCAGGAGTAACTGTTTCTCCGCTCAGTCCCAATTAAAGGCCACATGGAAACTCCAGGTGCAGTAAATAGATAAACTAGCAACAAAAACTACAACAGCAAACAGGCCAGACAAATGATCTACAACATCCATAATACATTCTTTCTGTGTCTGTGACTTGTTAGAAACCTGAAAGACAAGCCTGTCCCTACTTGGTCCCCTCATCTGTAATACAGACTGATAAGAGAAGCTATGCCAGTTGCAGTGTTTTCTCTTGAAAGTTCAAAATATGGGGTTGATAAAAGCAAAGTGTGCATTTTTAAAAGCACATGAGAGAAAGATTTAAATCACCCGAGATAGTCTGTATTTATTCATTCCAAAGAGGTACAAAGGCTCTGTCTGGGTAGCATTAAAGAGGAAAGGTTCAAAAGGAATATGTGAGAGCTCCCAGGAGACTGGAAACAAAAATGCATTGAAATGAGATGGTGAATGTGTCTGAAAATAGCCAAATAATGACTATTCGTAGTTACTATCTTGTTAGCATCAATTGTAGAATATTTGAGGGCCTGTGAGAATCAATGTATATGGCAAATAATCACCTCCTAAGCGAAAATGTCAGAGATACAATTCAGAATAATGAATATATAATCTAGACAAAACTAATGACCAAACAAGATAAACAAATTAAAGCAGATAAGCCAAGAAGGATGAGTGACTAATAATTGAGTTAGCTTAAGCCCACTGAAAATCTGTTCTTTTGAACAGCCTTTGCTTCCTAGTGTCAATAGGAGTCGACAGCTGTAAAGTCAAATCTGGTCTCTGAGTTAAGACACAGGAATCAGGTATTCAGATATTGGTAAAGAAAAGCCTTTGCAGATTTTACAATTTCATTTAACACTCCCAAAATGAAAGGTTATCACTGTAGCACAGCAGGTACAGGAGTTTTGTGCTAAGAAACTCCCCCTAAAAAATGATTTCCAAATACAGTAGCTCTGTTTCATTTTCTCTCTTGTTCCCAATTTGTATAAAGTATATTTTAAGATATAAAGTATATTGATATTATTTCAATTATCCTTTCTTTGTGAGCATATCAAATGCTTATACCTAAAATTACATGTAAACTTCTTCTTGAGGTCCAGAGTCAATAGATATGATTCTCTACTGACTTGAGTCAGTGATGCTCTGAAATACGAGTTGTCCAAATATTTTCAGAATGAAGTCCATGACAGACTAAAGTCCACTTCTTGTTTCCAGTCATTTAAAAAATCATTATGTCCTAAAAGTACAACTATTTGAAAAAAACATAACAAATGTAAAATCTAGAAAAATATACGTGCTAACAATTTGATAGAGTCTGATCGCTAGAGTTTTCACACCCATTATTTTGAGATTAGAGACTGTGGTTCTCTTACTGTGCTCTTTCCTTAAACTGTAGTGCTTATTACCCCCCCCCATAGACTCATCCATTTTCGTATCTACTCCAAAAGATCTTTCTCTTTTTCTTCTGCTTTCTTCATAATTCATTTGTTGTGAGTTTGCTTTTATAAGAGTTATTTTGTAAACAAAGTTTCTCACACTAAAAAAGTTTTTACTTTAATTGAAAGTATGTAGATGATAAATCCTTCAACTATTTCTTAAGAAGATTAGGGAACTAGATCAATGAATAAGTCCTGTGGCTCAAAAAAAGAAGCAAACAAGTTTTTAATGCCATAAACTTGTCACTAAAACCTAAGGTGAAGTTAGCTTCAGTTCACTGGACACTATTGTGAGTCTTAATCTTGTGGCTTAATCTTCCTTCTTGAAAAACAGTTGGAATCTATCTACTCACAAATCTATGTGATCACAATCTCAAATGTTCACATTAATACCTTGGGATAACCAGAAAGGCCAATAGTAAATCAAATGGATAGCCATGTGCCTTTTAAGGGACCCACTAGTAATTCTGACCTTCAACTCTTTTGGCAAAAACGTTGTGACTATGTTAAAGGTCAAGTTATAGAATGACACTATGTTGTTTGTTATAATTTATTGTAGTTGATATGTTGTTAGAATAAAATAACAAATGTGTTCCAATATTTGTCAGATTAGTTTTTATGGTAGATGTAGTAACTTATAGAAAGTTCCTATAAGCCAGGACATTATAAAGTAATGAAGCTCAAAACTGGAAAATATTCTCTGTGAGTTACCTAGATTTCTGCACATATTCAAAAGCAAATGTACACTCACTATCTTGGTTCTGGAATTACACTTCACTGTTGTTTTGCAGTGAACTATTAGTAAATATTGTTTATTTAGTGCCTTTCTTCAGAACAGAGAACGTCTCTATTGTATCAGGAGATACTATTTTCCTTTGAAGCAAATGGAAGTCATATTTAATGCTCAGTATAATAAAGAAAAGGTGTTGCTTCAGAATTGTGAACATACTACATAATGTATATTATAAAAGACTTGGTTCCCTCACTAACCTAAAGGTTTCCATGTTCATTTTCATTTTAAATATATCCCACTTGGATACAGAATGAAACAATTTGTCACTTCTTACCTCACTCTGTGAAAAATGAGACATTAACAAAAGAAAATTTGATATTCTTACTACTGCTACTGCTATAAATTATGAAGCTATCTGTCCCTAATTTTATGGTAAGGTAACACGTGGAATCACAACCTCTTTACAACTGTTAACAGTTAATGTAGGAATAGTATAAGACAATGTAGTACTTATGAATTGCAATCTCTTTGAAGGTAATAATTCATGTTTATGATGAGATATAGTCCTCTATACACTATACTGATTCCTCCTGATAAGATCTTAAAGATTATTGTTTAGGATAAGTAAAAATTAATGTTATGCTCTGTTTATCTAATTTAAATATTTTGTGGCATAATATTAGTAGATGCTCTTTCATCCTATTTTCATTTCATATTCCTTCTACTATGGTTTAATAAATATAACAAAATAAAAGTTAAAAGTCTAACTTAATAACAGATTATGACAAATAATTATATTAAATAAATTATAAAATAGTGGAGGAATATTAACCTATCTTGTGGGGGCAGAGCAGTGGTGCTGAGTGGTAAGGCACTTGCCTTGCTGGTGCTAGCCTACAATGGACTTCGTAGTTCGATCCCTTGGCATACCAAGCCATGAGCAATTTCTAAGTGCATAGTCAAGAGTAGCCCCAGAGCATCACTAGGTGTGGCCCCCCAAAAAAGAAAACCCCCCCAAAAAACCCACACATCTTGTATCATAATAAAAATGAGTTTATTTATATCTTAGGTTGGCACAGGCATTGGGTTTTATCTGGCAGCAATTTTCAAATCATGTATGAAAACACATTGGACAAGACAAATTTTTCTCTTGACTGCAGCAACATTTGCAAAGCTATGAAGTATTTGTTGGACGTTAAATATGTCATTTTTATAGACAACTAGAAGCAAAACTTTCTGCATCCATCCAAATATAGGATTAGTTTCAACCACTCTTTATGTTCTTGGGGAAATCTTCCTTGAAGTGGCAATAATTTAACCTCATATTTTTTATTTATACCCTGTATATGTTGACTGTGAAAGCAATTAGTTATTCTATATTTTGTATTTTTAGGTTATTGTGTTCTTCAGAATAGGCTATCTTACATATCATGTAACAAGTTGCTTAAAACCTCACCTTAAAACAAGATAAAAATTTATTTCCTTCTTATGTTTGTCTTTCTGCTTTGATGCTTCTGCAAGTTTCTCATGCTTTGCCCTCATTTTAAGATTCAGGTAAGTGAATTTTCACAATGTGAAACATTGTACTGTCCTAGAAATAATGACTGGAATATCTATATTGAAATTATTTCGCCATTTATTTTCTTCTCAAAGTTTGTTGTACTAAGGTCACTGACAATTGAAGGGGAGAGAGAAGTATAATACTCAACATGTGACAGGAATGAACAAAGAGCAGACTAAGGAATGAGATTAACAATGATAAACAATTATTCAAATGCTTGCTTGAAGTATAGATTGACATTCCAAGTTCAACTTCAAATTAGGCTAGTCTCATTACTTGTTTGAATAATTGTTCTTGATCCAAAGTATTTTATTGCTTTAAAGTAAAATAAATCAGGAATGACACAGGGCCAAAAAGATAATAAAGCAGGCAGAGGATTTGCCCAATTTAGGTCAGACTTGCTGACTTCATCCTCAATACCTTATGTGCCACCCACTTTCTATCAGGAGTGATCCCTAAGCAGAGACAAAAGTGAATTCTGAATACTGACAGGTGTAGAAAAAAAGAACAAGAAAAGGAGACCAAAGAAAGAAAGAGAAAAAGAAAGAAAGAGAAAGAACAAAGATAGAAAGAACGAAAGAGAAAGAAAAAGAAAGAAAAAAGAAACAACAAAATAAAGAAGCAAAGCAAGAAACTGAAATAAAGAAACAAAGAAAGCAAGAAAGAAAGGTGAGGAATAAAGAAGAAAGAGAAGGAAATAGAGAGAAAGAAAAGAATAAAAAATAAAAGAAAAATAAAAGGAGAGAAAGAAAAAGAAAGAAAGAAAGAAAGGAAAAGAATGAAAGAAAAATAAAGAGAAAGAAAGGGAGAAGAAACAAATAAAAAAGAGAAAAGAAATAAAAAATAAAGAAAAAGAAAATGAAAAAAGAAAGGGAGGAAGGGAAGAAGGGAGGATGGAAGGGAGAATGGAAAAGAGATGGAAGGGAGGATAGAAGGGAGGGAGAGAAGCAGGAAAGGAAGAAAGGAAAGAAAGGGAAGATGAAAGGAAGGACGGAAGGAGGGAAAGGCGGAAGAAAGGAAGAAAGGAAGGAAATAAGATATAAAAATGCATTTATGTATTATGTAAAAAAACAGAAAAAAAATCATTATCCACTTTTGAAAGTGTTCAGAGATGAATGACTGTTGGCTCCACAGTCAGGCTTCACTCCTGGCAGAGCTCTGGGGTCATATAGTATGTCAGGACTTGAACCTGGGTTGAACTCAGGTACAACTTCTGTAGCCTCATGGGTAAATTTTTTTTAAATGTCATAGATGAGAGGAAAGTTGAGTAAATAGAGATAAGCAAAGGAAAGAATCTTTGTAGAACAGATGCTATGAATGAAAAGAAAGAAAAGGGCACTACAATATAATAAAGGTTTTGAGAGGAGAAACTTGAAAAAGAAAAAAAAAAGCCAGTGGAAAAAGAACACAGGAATACTTACTTATTTCAACTAGTTTAGAAGTCCCTAATGGTCATGGTAGTGGTGGTGTTGGTGCCAGAGGGAGGTTTACAAAAAGACTAGAAGTCGTTATTTAAATCTTAAGATGTTGTGCCCCAGGTCTGAAACCAATTCTTGGGCATAGGCATCATCTCTAGTTCCCTGCTGACTTCAAGAGAGAGAAAAAATTTTAAAGTGGCAATAGAACAAAAGTTCTAAATCTCAAAGCAACTAATGCAAACACACATATAAATGCTTTAGATTTCTTCTCTTCCCTAGGGCTCCCTTTTTCATAAAAGGAAAAAAAAAAAGAGAACCCATCTGAGATCTGATTTTTCCCAACTCCACAGGAAAAAAAAGAAGTAGAACATGATGTCCCAAACTACAAATACCAGGCTGGAGACAAAAAAGACATTTCAATAAGTGGAGGAATTCTTGAATGCATTCATTGATTTTAGGGTTTTCTTCTCTTCATCTCTCTTTCTCTTTCTTGATCTCTCTCTATCTATTTATCTATCTATCTATCTATCTATCTATCTATCTATCTATCCCTCTTTTTCTCTCCCTTTGTCACACACAGCACACACACACACACACACACACACACACACACACACACCCCAGTATGTGACTGGACATGAAATGGGCAAATATTATGCTCTGGATATACTTTCTAAGACTAATAGAACTTTAGAAGCATTAATCATTCCACAGGAAAGATAAGCATATTGCCCACTTAATCTAGTTTTAGAAACATTGGAACGCAATTTCAGTGATGTCTATAATGCCACCATAGACGCTTTCATTGTTTAAGGACTTCATCTCCTTGTTTAAAATGCAAAATCTCTGACTCGTTAACACTTTAAACACATCTTTGAATGAGCAACTGATGATTTTCAGATGGGAGAAAAGATGGCTAGGACATGAAAATACCAGATTTACCCATTTTGTTTTTCCGTAGGTTATTTAGATACTCCACTTATAAATATCAAAAGGTAGCACAATGTAAAGAGTACAAATAAAGAGCAAGGTATTGATTTTAAGATTAAAAGTAATTTAATTAAAAAACAGAATGAATTGCAGATTATGGCTTTTTCATTTTTTCTTCATTTAAATAGGTTGATGGGAGCGAAGTGATAGCACAGTGGTGGGGTGTTTTTGTCATACACACAGCTGACCGTGGATGGACCCAGATTCCATTCCCAGCATCCTATATGACCTACCTGGGCAACTTCTGACTGCAGAGCCAGGAGTAACCTCTGGGTGCCTCTGGCATGGCCCCCAAACCAAACCAAACCAAACCAACAAATAAATAAAATAAATAGGTTGAGGGATTTCATCAAAGTTAGTAGAGAAAGAAAATGATACTTTCAAGAATGTGAGTGTTTTCAGACCAGCCTCCTGGCTGGGTTCACTGCAGTCTCAGTCTGCCTTTGGAGACCTCTGAAATGACATTTAAGCAGCAGAGATTCTGACAGCTTGAATCCCAGTCTTTGAGGCTACTTGAAGATATCCAGAGATTCCTAATACTGAGGCTTTCTTTCTCTCTACTTGGAAGAACAGGCTCTTGTGTTCTCAAACTGTTCCATACTTTATCCATTTCTATCAGCCTGACATGTGAAAATAAAGTAGCTAAAAATAAATGGTCTTTATTTAGAGAACAAAAGGAAAAATAAACATAGCTGTAGAGATAAAACAACAACAACAACAACAATTTGAGGGGCCAGAACGATAGCGCAGCAGTAGGGCATTTGCCTTGCAAGCGGCTGACCCAAGACAGACCTCGCTTTGATCCCCAGAGCCCAATATGGTCCCCCAAGTCAGGAGCGATTTCTGAGCCCAAGACCAGAAGTAACCCCTTCGTGCCACAGGATGTGGCCCAAAAATAAAACAAAACAAAAATTAGAAATATACAATCTCCAACCAACTTAAAATTCCTAGTCTTAAATTTACTTATATTACTTTATGGAGGGGGGTGTTTGGTATTTTGGTCATACCCAGCCCAGTAGTGGCACTCAGGGGTACTTCTGGCCTTACGCTCAGAAATTACACTTGGCAGGCTCAGGGGACCATATAGGATGCCAGGATGGAACCCGGTGGGCTGCATGCAAGGCAAAGCCCTAAACTGCAGTGCATCTCTCCGGCCTTAAATTTTTTATTTTTTTATATTAGGAAGCCAACCCATATATTTTACATCTTCATTGGGTCTTCATAGAGAGAGCCTGGACTGCTCAGTATAAGCCTGCTAGATCAGTGCTTAGCTGGTGATTGCTTGATTCCATGTTGGGGACCACAAGGGATCTACCTTGTAATGATGGGAAATTGTTCAGTGCAAGAATCAAACACAAGGGGCCCGGGAGATAGCATGGAGGTAAGGCGTTTGCCTTTCATGCAAAAGGTCATCGGTTTGAATCCCAGTGCCCCATATGGTCCCCCGTGCCTGCCAGGAGCAATTTCTGAGCATGGAGCCAGGAATAACCCCTGAGCACTGCCAGGTGTGACCCAAAAACCACAAAAAAAACAAACAAACAAACAAACAAACAAACAAAGAATCAAACACAAGACATGCATTTCAATCCTTTGAGATATTTTTTCAAACTTCTCAAATCTCAATTTTACACTTATATTTGGGCCTCTAGTAGAAAGAGTAGACCTAAGTCTTGGTGTATGAACAACTGAAGGCCCAGGAGTAAAACTCATTTGTTTTAAGTTGTGATTCTTAAGAATGGAAGTCTCGGGGCTGGGCAGTGGCACTGGAGGTAAGGTGCCTGCCTTGCCTGCGCTAACCTAGGATGGACCGCGGTTCGACCCCCTGGTTCCCCATATGGTCCCCGTGCCTGCCAGGAGCAACTTCTGAGCGAATAGCCAGGAGTAACCCCTGAGCGTCACCGGGTATGGCCCAAAAACAAAAAAAAGAAAAAAAAAGAATGGAAGTCTCATTTTCTTGCCTCAAGGCTAGGCAGGTGAACATTAAACAAACAAAATAATGGATTTTATGACTTCTTCTGCTAACCCATATCAATGTTTAATGACTTCCATATGTTTTTATGTTTTCTTTCCTGTTCTGTTCTTATTGCAGAAGCATATTGCTTATGTTTTCTTTGCTGTATGAGAAAGTTCAAGGTCCTGGGAATTCTTAAAAGTACATAATTTTCGTTTGTTTATTTTTTTTTCACTGTAAAACTCAGAAGAAGTGTTAAACCACACATACACCCAAAGTATCAAGCCATACAAATACTAACATAATCATGTTTCACTAATGATGGGTAGAAAAAGAAGTGTGACTTTAGGTCATTTATTTCCGTCTAATGTAACATCCTCAGTGTATTTTGTAAATTTAGTGATTGTGTAAATTGGTCAGAGTAAGCCAAGAATGCAATACAAGAAAAATATTACTATCAAGGTAACTATAAATGTATTATTAAGTAAACATGCGATATATGAATTGCTGCTGGCATAAACTCTACAGCTTTGAGACAGGTCTTTTCAAAGTCCTTGGCAATAGGAATGGAGACCTCTGTTGTATTTAGAGTCTGTTAGTGACAGAACAATTGTGATACTAAGGGTAATTCAATCATACAGGCCAATATTTATGGCTAAAATAAAGCCTGAACTTTTGCTTCTTCCAGACTGGTGAGTTCATTTATAAATTTGTATCTTTAAATGTCCATAAAGGTTTCTGATTTTCTTTTCCTTATAAAAATTTTCTCTGAGTCACCTTCTTTTACTTGGATACACACATAAAAATAGTTTTGCCATTTTCCAGTTTATATGGTTAGAGCCACTACTGAGCTACATTCAGGACACTTCCTCTCTAACATTGAACTCTTACATTTTTAAATTTTTCATTCATATCCTGCTGTAAACTCGGAACTCCTGCTTCCATATATTGTCTTTCTCTGAATGCTTATTATAGTATATAATCTTTTATGTTTTGTTTTGTTTTGTTTTGGGGCACACCCTGTGACACTCAGGGGTTACTCCTGGCTATGTATTCAGAAATCGCTCCTGGCTTGGGATGCTGGGAGATGGAACCACAGTTCGGTCCATCCTAGGAGAGTTCGGGAAAGCCTTACCCCTTGTGCCACTGTTCTGGCCCTTATAGTATAGAATCTTAAGACTGAATTTTCTATCTTCACCTTAGACCACTTAAGTCTTCCTCTTCATTTATATAAGAAGCCAGTTACATATACCACAATTAAATCACTCATTTTTGTACTTTTACAGTAGCAAATATAGCGCTAAATATATAGCTTATTTGTAATGAATATTTGATTAAAAATGGAAGGAATCATTCCTCAGTCAGACAGTTGGATCTTAAAATGGCAGAGGGTTATAATTTTACAAAGACAATAATTGTCCTTTATGAAGACAGTTGTGAATAAAATGTACAATCTCCTACTGATGAGCAGTGTTTGTCCTCCTTGATTGCCTGCTTTCAGGGAAACTTACATAATTTCTTGAAATTTTCTTAGATTAGCTAAAAATCAATCAGCACCTTGGTTTATATAGCTACTAGATTCTTCCTATGTGCTGAATATCATATATTTTAAAATATTTTAAAACTATTAAAAATTAAAATTAACATAAAATAAAAATATAAAAAATTACTTTAATTTATGGTATCCAGGTACAAAATTACTGCAAACTACCACTATCAATTTGTTGGTGACCTTCACTTCTGTCCGTATGTCATTTGTGGTCCAGATTTCTCTTTCCTTCCTTATCACTCAATTATTTAACTGAAATTTATGGCTTTAGTGAAAACTATTAACCTTCTTTTGACTAGTGCATATATCCTGCCTATTTTTCTTTGTTCTATCAAATCAATAGAATCATTCTCCTACCCAACAAGCCCATCAACATACCATTCTTGGATTTATATTACAGTGTTCAAGGTTTTTTGGTTGGTTGGCTGGTTGATTTGAGGACCATATCTATTTGTGTTTTGGGCTTACTTCTGGCCTTGTATTTGTGGATCACAGTGCTTGGGAATCATATGGTCTGCTCGGGCTCCAAACTGAGTTAGCTGTGTGTAGGTCCAGGGCACTACCCACTGTGAATATCTCTAGAACTCAGTGTTTAATTTCTATTAATAATTTCAGTTATTCATAACTGATTTATTTCTCTATAGACTCCAGAAGAGTGTATCTTCTCTTCTACTTTTACTTGTTTTACTCAGCTTGATACCCTCCAATTCCATTCAAGTTGTTATGAACTTAATGAAATTTGATCTTATGAATCCATGGCACACCATCCTATATGAACTATAATTTCCTTGCCTTTTTAGTACCTTTGAATGTTTGGATTGGCTCCATATTTTGGCTATTTTAGTAAGCTGCAATGGACATGAAAACACATATGTTTTATAATTAATATTTTTGTGTTTAGGTGATAGATAATTAAAAGTGAGCTCGATAGGTCAAATGAAAGCTTTCTTATTATTCCTTTAAGAAATCTACTTAATGTTTTCCATAGAAGCTGGGCCAGATGGCATCCCTACTAACAGTGAATTACGTTTCTTCCCCACCCCCACCAACATTTGTGTGTGTGTGTGTGTGTGTGTGTGTGTGTGTGTATTTGCTACATGCTGTTCTCATTGATTTGAGCTTAGATATATGCGATTTTCACTGGTATGAGTTGAGATTTCTCACTGTCATTTTGATTTCTGGTTCCTTAATAATAAATGATAGTAAATACTTTTTCACAGGCCGATTGGCCTTTTTTGTCCTCTTAATGGATGTGTCCACTCATCTTTCTCCCCATTTTTAGGTGGGATGTTGTTTTTTGTTGTTGTTGTTGTTGTTGAGCTTTGTGAATATGTAAAATAATTTTATATTAGTTCTTTATTTGAAGTATCATGTGCAAATATCTTTTCCAAATCATGGTGTCATTTTATTTTAGATATTTTATTAGTTTTGTTGTTTTTATATTTGTTTAGCCACATTGGAAATGATAAGCATTTACTCCTGGCTCTGCACTCAAGAATCACTCATGGCAAGTTCTAGGGACTATCTAGCATACCAGTTATCAGGCCAGAGTTGACCACTATACTATGGTTTTGGGAACCTTTTTAAGCCCAGAGATTGTTGTTGTTATTTTTGCCATGCATAGGCTAAATTTTTTAATTTCACATAGTTCTGTTTGTTTAATTTTGTTTTCGTTATCTTTACTAGTTTAATCAGGTCATTGAAAACACCTTTGAAATTCAGATCCTGGACCAATCTGCCTACACTTTCTTCAAATAATTTAATCTATATATAATCTAATTTATATCTATATTTTAGTAGAATATATTTCATATAAATTTATATATATAATTTAATCTATATAATTTCCATAAATTTATAGAATCATCATTACATAGATTCTTTATAGATAGATTATATATATATATATATATATATATATATATTATACACATTTTTTTGGTTTTTCAGGCCACACCTATTTGATGCTCAGGGGTTATTCCTGGCTAAGCTCTCAGAAATTGCCCCTGGGTTGGAGGACCATATGGGATGCTGGGGGATCGAACCACGGTCCTTCCTTGGCTAGTGCTTGCAAGGCAGACACCTTACCTCTAGCGCCACTTTGCCGACCCCAATATGTTCTATATACATTTTAGTGTCAGAAATATTTGTCCCTATATTGTTCTTATTATAATATGAAAAATAAGAACCAAATTATGTTGCATTATAAATATATGCCTTCTAAATTGCATGTAAAGCACTGTATTGGGAGAGGAAAATAATTTCTTTTCTAGTTTTCGTTTGGAATAAGCAAACTAAGAGCTAATAAGAATAAGTAAAAAAGGAATAATAAACTATTTTGTATTACTTTCTGACATATAAATGCTATGTTGGCAAAAGAAATGTAATTTCTATCATAAAATACAAGCATTATTAAATAAAAGAAAAACTGTCTTTTAATCTGATATTTATATAATATTTACATTTTAATATGTTTTGTCTAATGTATAGATTACCCAAGATAGTATTGCTATTTAAATTAAGAGTAACTTATTCTCTCCTTCTTTCTTTTTTATTTAAGCATAACTTAAGACTCATTATCAAATCATAATTTAGAGTTAAAATTCTATTAAATCCTGAAGAATGCATACTTGACATTAGGGCAAGTCCATGTATTGATGAAGTACATCTCATTGCATTAACAAAATTTTTCTTCAGTTATTTAAAACACAAAGAAAAATTTAAATTAATGTAACAATGAGAGAAAAAGTTTAGATAATTACCAATAAGATAGACACATTTTATAATCTAATAAGATGATAGAAGATAAATTCTGAACATTTACTATATGTTCATAGTTTAAAATATGTATGTATAGATGATAACTAAAAATGAATCATTCCATTGGAACACATCTACCTCTTACATGAAGTAAAAGCCAAGAATGACAGCTGTTTCCAAAAACTTGGTTTGACATCAGTTGAGAGATGGCCTAATACTATGTGGTTGACTTGGGAATATTCCCGTTATTACTAATTGTCCTGTAATTAAATAACATTAGCAGGGGTAGAAGCATTGCCACGGGATTTTAGCACCCACTGATTTTTTTCTCATTTTCTACATGACCACAATTTTAAATAAAATAAACTCATCATGACATCAAATGATTATCATAAAAAAAGAGAAAATTAATTCAAATGTATTTCAATTACTTGTCTTTGCAAACATTTCCTGGTTCACTTATTTAAAGTTTTAAATGGGAAATCTAAATTTGTTTGTGTGTGTTATAATTCCGAAGGCTCCAAAAAATGGGGTTGATCACTGTTCTACCTTAAATGTACAAAACCACTGCTAATCATTTGAAGGAGGTGTGTGCTTAAAATATCACTTTATTCTTTTATAATAAATGCCTGAGGGTGTAATGTTTCAAGATGGCTCTGAACCTGACAATGCTTACAACGGCTTCCTGCTTTATATTCTACTGTTTACTAATGAGGATTAAAGGTAATAATAACCTATCAGGGATCTTGAAAACAGAAATGGAATGAAGGAGGAAAGCTTTTTATCTGTATTACAAATTATCCACAGGCTCAGAAAGCCAAAGAACTTGATTTTTGTGTGTTTTGTTTGTTTTTATGGGTTTTCCCTTTGGGCAATGTGCAACTGAACCAGTCTAAATTGGTTTAATCAATCAATAGGAATTTGCAATTCTATGTTAAGTGCAATGAGAGATAGTAAAAGACTATAAAAACACTTAGGTGCTCTCTGAAATTGGGACATGGGAGAAGTAGGTTTTAACTGATCTTTTGATGAAGTTTTCAGACACCACACAAGAGATTCAATACTAGACATGCTAACAATGCCAAATTACTCCTTCAGTTTCAACTGCCAGAGATGAAAGGGTATATGGTGGTCAGTAATTTTTATTTATTTTCTTTAGACTTTTTGATCTGTCATAATGATCCACATGTTATCTATAATATATTTTATACAAAATCAAGTCAAAAGAAACAGTGATCTGATTTAGGACAAATGTCATTTTTCTACCTTATAAATGGATATGGATTCATATCCATTTATAACCCCAATAGAAGTAAGAAATCTCATGTTAATTAGAAAGGTGGCGAGTATCAACCTGTGGTTAGCAAAAATTACATAAAATACTTTGATAAATAAAATTTCAGAAAATATAACGTATGCCTATTTATACTTATGTGCATACATACCAGAACCCAACATAGCCACTCATATGAAAGTATATAGATCATTTGTTTAACTTAAAATTCATATGATCCCTATTTTCAATGTTATAATACAGTACATACCTAGATTTAATCTCACTGGTAAATAAAGATTCAAAATTCAAATAAGTGAATAGAATTCATCTGTGAAAACTTTTGAATCAAATACTGTATTATACTATACTATAAATGTTTATATGTAAATAAGAAAATATTACTATGTTAACATTTTTATTTGGGGTATCACAGATATCTATAAAGCAAGATGTCATATTAATATTAACCAATCGTATTAAAATTACAAGTTGAGAACTGGAGATTTGTGTCAGTGTAGAGTGAAAGCCTAGTATGTTTGAGGTGATGAGTTTGATCTCTAATACCTTTATCCTGAAAACTTTCTCCTACAATTGTAAAGGAATCTCCTCAACATTTTCACTCAAGTACTTGACTTAAGTAAAAGTTTATATAGTGTATAAAAGCAAAAATACTTTTTGAGAAGATTCAATGACATTCCTTAATTATGAAAAATAGTACCACATAAATATAGAGAGTTTGCTATGGAAATTTCTAAAAATAAAAAATGTTTAAAATATATTACAAGACATTAAAGTTGTTAAATGCTTATATACAAATACTTAAAATTCATAAATACACGTCACCTTTTTCCCGATTTTATAAAATGGTAAATAGCAGTTACTAATTACTATATATTTGTCGCATGATTTCACATTTTTCTTATTTACCTTGCTCTCACAACAATTCTAGGGACTATATATTGTTTTTCTTATTATAGAGCTGTAGTTGTACATTTATACAGTATAAAAAGTAGTAAATAACTTTCCAAAGGTCACTACTAATTTAGAGGACTTAGATTAAAGGTTAGGTTAATTTTATTTTCATATAAAATAATTAATTTTGATGAAATTAATTTAAGAAACTGAGGATTCCTTCTTATTGCAACAGAAAATTAGGACAAAATATAAACTCATGTTAAATCTATGAAGATACCAAACAGATAACTTTATGCTCAACGTAAGCTGTTTGTCTTCATGTGCTCAAAATGGCAAGTTTTGTTTTTCTAAGCGAATATAAATTCCCATCTCTTGTCTGTAGAGTTTCTCCACACAAAATCTTGTCAGCTTTCATTGTTTTAAAATGCTTATGCAAGCTATACTTCTTAAATAAACATTTTATTTTTATTTTTCAAAAGCATAAAATATGAACTTCTCATTGCTTCTTTATCTTCACCACACATAAATCTAATAGATATCTATTATAAACTAATATGTGTTCTGTCCTCTCCAAATAACATTTTTTAATAAAACATTTAATAGGGGAAACTTTATGAAACAACAAGGCATAAGTTATATCATAAGGGCTCTTGAATTGGAATTAATAGTGGTATAAAATCTGAAAGTGGAAGGCTGGAGAAATAGTATCTCGTTTTACAAACAGCTAACCTGCTTTTGAACCCTAGCATTGATTACTGTCCCTCTAGCCCATACTCCAAAGTGATCCCTGAGTACAAAGCCAATGTTGTCTTGATGTAAACCCTGTATGCCCAAAACCAAAAAGTAAAAGCAAAAACAAAACGCAGAAAAAAGAAGAGATAAGTAAATTTCAGTGTAAGTGTAAAGTATAAATTAGCTGAGTTAAAACTTTATATAAAAAGCTAGCTGCATGTAGACTAATATATTTTTAACCAAAGCTCAACATTTATTTGAAATTATGGTTATTCTATATAAGAATTATATAATGTTCTGTCAAAAGAACTAATACCTTATGATGTCAAAGAATTTAAGACTCAAGAACAAAGAAGACCAAGATTCATGGCATACTGTTTGGATTCAAGAGAACTATGAATGAAATCAGGTGACTAATGGATAACTTCTGGTTAATTATAAAATATTTGCATAATAAAACCAAAAAATCTGAATAATGACTTTGCAATGGCCATGACAACTTGGTAGTTTATTTGTTTGTTTTTGATTTTTTGGACCACACCCGCTGGCTTTCAGGCTTATTCCTGGCTATGAGCTCAGAAATTGCTCCTGGCAGGCTGGGACGACTGTATGGGATGCAGAGGATTCAAACCCAGGTCTGTCCCTGGTCGGCTGTGTGCAAGGCTCTTCATATTTGTATTATTACATTTGGTATACCTTAATCAATTATTTCTATTATGTATTTTTCTGACTCATGCATAAATTCTTTCCAATGTAAGTCAAGTGAACTTGTGAACCTGACACCCTGATCCAGATTTAACATGAATAGTCTTCAAGAAGCACTTCCTACATCATTTGTATGATGAAAACTAAAACAAAGCTCATTCACTGTCATGTGATGATATGGCAAGAATATCATTGTCTGCTAGCCAAGAAAAGAGACTTCCAAAACCATCTATGCTGGTGCCTTTATTTGTGCCTCAAGCTTCTGAGATTGAAAGATTAAATATATTTTGTATAAATGCTCATTTATAGTATGTTGTTTTTTTTGTTTTTTAGTACGTTGTTATACTATCAAATTAATACAGGTTAGATACTTGATATATTCAACACAATACTATTTAAAACACTTCATCCCACCTGAACAAATCTTATTCCACTCCTCTTCAAACTCAGAAAATTTTGTTCTAACTTAAAGTTCCATCTGTCCAGAATGTCCTTCCTCCTGATATTTTCATGGCTGATTTATTCTCAGCACTGTAAAGGCATAAATAAGTTCAACATATTAGTCCTGTATAGTTTGTCTTCTCAAATAAAAAGAAAGGTTAAGTTTATAAAAGTAAAAACTATAGCAAGTCATATAATAGTTATGCTTTATTTTAGGCTTTTTTTATCTTGGATAAGATAATTAGATAAAGTTCATTTAGAAGACAGGCTTGTAGAATAGTGGGGCAGAAAGTGTAGATTCTATGTGTTTTTATTGTTTCAGTTTTTAGCTTTTCCTGAGAAGCTTTGAAATTCCAATTCTTGGGCTGGAGAGATAGCATGGAGGTAAGTTGTTCGCCTTGCATGCAGAAGGTCGGTGGTTCAAATCCAGACATCCCATATGGTCCCCTGAGCCTGCCAGAAGTGATTTTTGAGTATAGAGCCAGGAGTAACCCCTGAACGCTGCCAGGTGTGACCCCAAAACAAAAACAAAACAAAACAAAAAAAAAGAAATTCCAATTCTTGTGTTACACTTTGGTGTATGAGTTATTCAGCATTGGTATTGGTACCTTTTTTAAACAAGATTATCTTATTTCCCTTCAATTTCATTTACTATCACTGATATCATAGCTCATGTCAGCTTCTCCCAAGGCAATCTCCAATGGTAGATATATATTTCATCCCTTTTGCATGCCCTAATTTAATTTTCATCATAGAATGTAACTTTATCTGTAACTTGAAATTCATCCTATCTTTAATTTATATTCTGTACCCTCTCCCCCATCTAATACATGTTTTACAAAAGTGCAGCTACTTTTCCCTCAAGAACAATACTTGTAAAAGCGTCTATGTTAAATAAATGTTTATTGAAAAAATGATGAATTACTTCATGAATGAGCATTGGTCATCATGTGATTTATCTTAGTCAGTGAAATTCCATTGCTCATTTTATAATACGGCATTTAAAACCTTCAGTATAAATTTTTACCACCAGTCTATTCTATTACCACTTTCCCCAAGCTTCTTCACCATTATTGCAGTGTAAGAAGATATTTAGCTTCATTTATTTAGATATTCATTTGTTCAAACTATAAACCTGGCCTGTAGAACCTAACTTAATATTTTCCTTGTGACTATGCAAATAACATATAAGTTCATATTTTATTGCAAAAATTTTAATAACTGAACATTTCCATAGAGCAAACTTTAAGTATCTTCTCACTCAAACACCATAATCTGAAGGATCTTATCAGAAAAAAGTACTGTTAAAAATCTGACTTTGCTTCTCACAGAGTTTTCTAAAATTGAAGTTTTTATTTCTTATCAATGTCTATCCCATGCAAGCCTATCTTGCAAGAAAAACTTCACTGACCTCCCAGAGCTATGAACAGTATCTCCCACACTTGATTGAACCTAACCTTTCCTCTATGCTATTTTTTATTACTGAATTGGGATACAGCCTTGAACTATAAATTAACTTTTTATCTGAAAAGCTCTTCTCATCTCAGCAATGTGAATTCCACTGCACACAGAATGATTTCTCAAGCCATGAACTTACCACTATCCTAGGCACATAAACCTTTAATGCGAAGAAAATGTATCTTGTAATGTTACACAATATTTCCAAAAACAGAAAAGCATGTGTGTTATAGATCACAGAAATCTCAAAGAACACATCCAACTACCCCTGCATCTATTTTTTACTTTTTTTATCTGTGGTTTATTTGTGACCCTCTGAGACATTTCAAGTTGAAAATAAAGGGATAAAAATTGTTTATGTATTCATTCCAAATCAAATAGCTAATCAAAAATGTCTTTAAGAAGTGAGGCTGGAGGTACTGGAGTTTTAGGACAGCAGGTGGGTTATTTTCCTTGCATTAAATTGACCCTGCTAGGCATGAATCCTGAGTGCACAGCCAAAGTTATCCCTGAGCACTGCCAGTTTGGACAATAAACAAACAAATAAAATCTAAGTGAGACTTGTGATGTTGTGATACCACAGTGGCAGGGCATTTGCCTTGCATGTTGCTGGCCCAAGACAAACCTGGGTTCAATCCCAGCATCCCATATGGTCTTCCAAGCAATTTCTGGGCCCATAGCCTGGAGTAACCCTTGAGCATCACCAGGTGTGGCCCAAAATTAAAGAGAAAAAAGAGAAAGAGGGACTGAAATAAAAATGCATATTTAAAAGTTTAAAACTGTTGACAATTTAATCAAATATTTCTAATCATAATTTTAAATACACTTTTTGATGGCTATCTTACTGCAAGTTGCGTTAGTAACATTGATTTTGTTAATTTCCACTTTTAGAGAAGAAATGGGACGCTTATTGTTATTGTCTTTTTATTTTATTCTATTACTGGCTAAATCATCAGAGAAAATCCATGAATATATGAAAGACTAGAGATTTACAATTTAATCAATGTCTAAATGACATGGAAATCTGCAAGGACAATCACACACACCCTTAATACTTTATAAATATTATTCATGCCAGGATGCCACATGTGGTATCTTTGTGTAATAAAAAGAACATTGGACATTGGACATCTCTCTCATGAATCTTTCTGTACAATAGGAGAGACATGACTACAGTTGGTTTAATTATTACAATCCTGTTCATGAAGATATTCAATGCAAGGCTGTGTAGAGCAGTATGACTTAATCTTGCTTTAAAACATACTCATGAAAAACATTCAACTCAATATATTATTGCTGCTTGACTTGATTATTAAGTTCTTGGCTTCTTACTTATTTTCCTATCACATTCTGCAAAAATGTAAAGATAAGACTCCACCCCAACTTTTACTCTTGGCATGACTGCTGGCAATAACCTACTAAGGAAGTGCTTGAGTAAATAGAGAATAGGAGCTTTTTAAACAAGTGAATTATTTAAATCTGCATATGCAATGAGATCTGTTAAGCAAAACTTCTGCTCATTGAGACCCCCAGGCTTTTAGGATGATATTTGATATGTAATTTCCTAAACTGCTTACTGTAGTTTTTGTATTTGATTGTTTACTTTGCACAAAATTGTATTGTCAGTAGGAAGGTTCCCCGAGAGAGTTTTGATTGAAATATGCTTGGATGAGCATTAGGCTTTATTTTTTGTGCATGTAATAATATTAAATTTTCAATTTATAGCAGGTTGGATATTTGCCAGGATTTGAATAAAAGTAGATTCTGTTCTCTTTTGTTTTTGCATGTTCATTCTGTTTGGTTCTTTTAAATAATGCACATTTTCTTCTCAGTTAAGTGAAAAGATGTAAAGTTAATTTAAATGTGCTTCATTGGTAAACACAAGCATTTCTAAAACAACTTTTCTTTAATTTTTAGGTATGAATAAGTTCTCTCATTTATTGCTCTTAAGTTATAGTTTTCCTTTCTTTTAGGGACTTTATTTTTATATCTATGGTTCCTGAATTTAAAGTCAACTTATTTTGTGCACTGTCAGAAAATGCTAACCTGTGATTTTATGCCAACAGGTAACAGACAAAAGAATGGATCAAGAATTTTGTTTGTCACCACATTACTATGGTGACAAATAACATGAATTTATTCATACTGTTAGGGTGAGCATAAAATATTATCCCATATGAGTTGATTTTTAACTGGACAACTTGAGGGCCTTTTTTGTTTTCTTGTTCTGATTTGGTTTGGTTTTGAGAACACACCCTGATATGCTTAAAATTGCTTCTGGCTTTACACTTAGAAAATAGTCCTGGTGGTACTGAGAACACCTGGTGTGCCAGGATTGAACAAGGTGGATTAAACTAAGGTTGTCTCCATGCAATGCATGCACCCTGCCTACTGTTCTATCTCTACAACTTCTGAAGAATTAAAATGTAGAACCATATGCAAAAGGTAAAAAGTCAATTGAGAATTACAAACATACACACACATACATACATACAAACACACCACAGCAATAGAAAAATATATAAAAACTGTAAGAGTTTTAACTTTTAATATTGTCTTTTCTACTGTATTTGGTATTCCTTCTTAATCTCTACCTTATTGTCATTGCTTATTCATCTTTTCATATCTATGTGTCTATGGTTTCTCTCTCTTTTTATTTTGGAATTTTTCAAAACCACAACTTCTTATTTTTGGTAATTTATCTCTCTGTGTGCTTTCCTATTACTTGTTGATTAGCTGATTGTTTTTCTCTTACCTAGTTTATGCTCATTCTAGTATAGACCATTCCCAGCATTGTAATAACTTGCATATTATTTGGGGAAAGAGTTCAAAGATAACATTGTCTATTTGGATAATATTTGGGTCACCTTTAAAAGATTAGAAAAAATCATTAAATATTTTGTGGTTTATTAAGTAAATCATCAATATGTAAAGTCTTAGTTATGAAGATTTTATGATATGGGAAATATGTGAACAGATCTAATAAAACTAAGTTACTTAGTCATTTGATAGAGAGTTCCAAAGAGCCAAATGCTAGAGTAAAATTAAGTTTCTATGCCTGTGATCTTTTTCATCTTTATAATGCAATTGGCTTCTTTCCACTTTCTCATCAAGAAGAGATAAAATTAACAGCTGTATTTGCTTCAGCATGAATCTTCAACACTTTCTGTGTCACACTCTTTGAGAGTTAGCTGGTTTTTTAAATGGCCAACTTTAAACTTCAAGTAACAAAAGATGCCTCAAGAAAATAAAAAAAGAAATAAAAAAGAAGATAGCTAATATGCATGAACTAAAGAACTGAAAAATCATTGAAAGTATTTGGGTTTTATAATGAAAATACAAATAAACAAGATGATTTGCACCCTTATTTGAATAGTGCACTGATGAAATTTATGTTTGAGTAAATTTTGATAAAGTTATACCACATTACTCTGGTAATTAAATACTAGCTCCATTAGTAAAGATGGAATCAACTATTCATCTAGGAAAAAGAAAAGAAAAATGAAGTTCTTGGCAATAACATCGTGCTGCTCCTTAGACATCCTAACATTTTGGATGACATGCTGATTTCTTGAAATTAAGAATTCATAGAAATTTTTATTATGTTTTCTTTTGCTGAAAGAAAACATAATAGTAAAGTGTAGTACTAGTGAACAGTACTACACTTCTAATTTTCTCATTATTTTTATCCAAAAAATGTATTGTTCTCTCCTTCGGAGGTTGTTGCTTGTACGTAATTATGTTAGCTTAACTGTAGTTCATTCTTTCTCATATATTGCTGTGACCTCATGCTCACTTTATTGTGTACTGTCAAGTCTAATCCCTGGAAAGATGTAAGTACATTAGAATTCATTATAAAAAGAAAGAAGAGCACAAGTACAAGTGGAAGAAAGCTCACAAATAGGAAGGCAGCTTAAACTGCAGCTATCACCTTTAAAGATAGAAAAACAAGAGATACAATGGCTCCAGTGTAGCAGCCCTAATCCACACCTGCAACACACATTTATCAATCTATTTCTTTTTGGATTTTCATAACCACATTGTTCTTTTATCTCCCCACTCCTACCCTATTCCCATTGTTTGTTATCTCGTAGTCCTACCTGCTTCTTTCAGAACTTCATATCTGACCAGAAAAGCATCAAAAACCTTATCAGTCTTGGTGAAGACCTGAATGCAATGTGAAACTACAGATGATTATACAATCCCCTAAATTTTAGCCCTGAAATAAATTCACTATGAGGTTTTGTTGTACTGTACATTATTTGGCACCAGTCCCAGGGTTTCTCATTCTCTAGCAAAGTACAGCCCGAGAGCACATTTACACTGAGTTCGGATATGATGTTGATGTCACTGCTCTGGGTGCCAAATTCTAAGACCTAGAGATGCAGCTTACAATTGTCTACAAATAATAGATTCACTCATAAAGGAAACTCACAAGGAGCATACTTCCCTTACAATAGCATCTTATTCAATAGTCTAACCTTGGCTATGTCCTTATGCTAAGGTTGTGAGATTGCCATATGGGAAGATTGTTCTAGGATAACCTAATGAATAGCTTTAAAGTAACATTAGCTTCATTTTCCTCCATAAATTATGTTTTTACTAGGAAACTGATACAACAAATCAATGAATGACTTGGGATAAAATTTACTTGGAATACAGGAATTATTTCTGCATAAGAAAAACATGACTAATGGGTAATCTATTCACCCTAAGCTTGACCTTCCAAATGACAGTACAGATTTTCCAAGTTTCTTTTAGGAAAGTCACCTACACAGACATTAGATACATAACATTATATTTTAGGAAAAGAATAATCCACCTTCCTTCAATGTTCATGTGATTTTTTGTATTTAACTATTTTATCTAGGAATCTTTCTTAAGTTGAAACTAATGCAAAGGGATAGATATTTCTAGAAGGTAATAGTATAAAGACATTCTAGTTTATTTATTATGAAGTGGTCAGGCCATACTCAGCAGCTCTCACTATTTATCACTCTGTGCTCAGGAATTGACCCTGATGGTGCTTAGAGCACCACATGCAATCAGTTAGTAGGAAAAAAAAAAGAAAAAAAAAGTAACTTAGCTTCTACACTATCTCTCCAGCATATTATTCAGTTTTAGATTTTATATTTATTCTAGTGTAGATTGTTTCCATATGAAAAAGTAAAATGGGGGCCGGGCGGTGGCGCTGGAGATAAGGTGCCTGTGCTAACCTAGGACGGACCGTGGTTTGATCCCCCGGTTCCCCATATGGTCCCCCGTGCCTGCCAGGAGCGACTTCTGAGCAAATAGCCAGGAGTAACCCCTGTGCGTCACCGGGTGTGACCCAAAAAAAAAAAAAAAAAAAAAAAAAAGAAAGAAAGAAAAAGTAAAATGATGTATTTTATCTGAAGCCTATGTGTTTCTCTTCCATGATTTTTTTATAATTTATGTATCGGACATTTCTCTCATTTTAGTTATAAACAGTATTTATTCTTAAATTTGACTAAATCATGATTAAATTTCCAGTGTTTTAGAAATGGATTCAAGAGAGAAGAAATTGAGAACATAAAAAATTGTCACTTGATTTGAAGAAAGATTGAAGTCTCAAAGTATCTCACCTCTAACTGTACCTTCCTTAATTTGTATTTGGAATTCTGCTGTACCATATATAGCATCATATATATATATATATATATATATATACCATATATATACCACATATATATATCATATATAAGCATCATGCAATCAAATCCAACAAACTTAACTACACATATAGCTTTAATTATTTGTGGCAAAAGGTCTGCTCTTCTTGCCATGGAAAACACTTTAATAAATGAATAATAGCATACAAATATATGGGTTTATTTATCCTAAGATTTTGATTCAAGGAAAATAGTTTAGTGTTTTAAGGATATTTATTTCTAAAATTTATTTCACTCACATATCAAAGTGATGAAGGTTTAAAATCATTTATAATATTCAAAATTTTCTTTAGGCCCATTGAAATTAAAGTAAATAGAAAAAAAACAGAGATAGCAAAAATTATTCTCCCATTTTGGATTTAGAGTTTATTTTTAACTTTCCTAACAGTTGTGTCCAAGTATAGTGATCCTTTGCTAATTTCTTTCTCTTCAAAAGTAAACTTGGGAATGAGATCAGCTACCTTGTGACTCCAGTATATAGTTGCTGAGAATAAATTTGTTTAAGGGCTGATTAGTTTCTAAATATAGATAACATATATAAAATTTCATGTCATAATATCTAATCCATAGCAAGGCATTCAATATATAACATATTGAATTGAATGGTCTTCTTGGGATTTTGTTGGCTAGTCAATTTTCTTCTGACTCTGGTTCTACAGTGATGTGTGTACTTAGTGGACATTCACATATTTGAATTAAGAAAGGATTGCAGTAGGATACAAGAATAGGAGAGATGGAAGCATCATGCGATCAAATCCAACAAACTACACTACACATAAAATTGTACAATTAAAAATAAAAAGGGCTTACAGATTCTGGGCTGGGCTTATTTAAAGGATGTAGATGTGGCCAGAGAGATAGCATAGCAAAACAATATTGTAAGTTGCCTACCTAGGTTTGATTTCTAGCACTGCAAAATTTTCCTTGAACTTTCAGAAATGATCCCTGAGCACAGAGACATGATGAATAACTCAAAAATAAATGCATAGGAGGAAGGTTTTTAAAATTCTATGATATAAATACAATAGTTAGGTATTATTACAAAAGATTATTAGGTATTATTACAAAGGATATAAAAAACTAATTATGAAGGCTATTTGCTCATCTCTGTTCATGATAGCCTTAATATGATTTCCCATATTCGTTAACAAATAACTTGCCAATAAAGTTGAGGCATATATATTCAAGCTAACACTTTGTTAGTGCAAAAAATGAGAAATCGGATGTTTGGGACAAAGCAACCTTGAATTGATTATGCTAAGGGAAATAAAGGAATGAATGAAAAGCAATTGCTATTTATTTTATTTTGTATATAGAATGTAGGTAACTAAAACAAATAAGCTGACCAAAATAATATGCAATTCTACTGAAGCCAATGGAACAATGGTTGTTACTGATGGGAAATAGGTGAGTGGGAGAAATAAGTAGCAGAGTCCGCCTTGGTAAGATGTAGCTCTGGAAATATTCAGTGAATCCTATACACAAGTTGGAAAACCGTGAACCTGATATTTAATAACATAGCCTAAAGATATGTTTTGTAAAAAGAAGGATAATTAAAAAATGAGCTATATAAAAGGATTGTGGGACTTTGGGAGCTCAGTTGCTTAGAAAGCTTGAGTGGGGGATGTCTTTTAAACTGTAATATTCTTAAATATTAAAGTACAGCTCTTTTTATACAGCTCATTCCTCTTACCCATTCTTTATTATACTATGCCCTATTCTGGTCATCTTGCAAACTCAAGTCCCATTAAAACTCATTATTTTTCAAATGAAGAAGTTATTCACTCCCTTGTTTTCTTTCCTCAATTGTATAAATTGCCAGATTCAAATAGTTGTGTATCAAAGCCAAGTTCATTTTACTCTCTAATTAATCATACACAGAACTTAGTTTCCATCTCTTAAGTAGTTTTGCAATGAGAGCTCAGGTAGTCTTTATTAGATACTTCAAATTTGCTTCTATTTTATTGTGTCCTCCTTTACTCAATTTTTCCCAATAGCACAATTTATATTCCACTTTTATTTGACACATTATTTTTTTCTCATCCTTGTTATTACAATCACAAGTTGAACTATTGATTAATTATAGCTTTATAGTGAAACTATTGTTAGTAATAAACCTGTATAAAGCAAAGGCTGCATAAAATTTTCAGTGGCAATTAAGAGTAATTAATATTCATGCCAAATACATGGATCCTATTGCAAATACTCTTCACTTCCATTCAAAATATCTGTGAAATCTCCACATACCTTTAGTTTTATTCTAACTAAAAGGCATTGATTCAGTTTGAACTTAAATATACACAATAAAAATGTAGCTTGAAAATTAGCATTTTTGTTCTATTGAGTTTCTAACTAGATAAGTGTTACATTTTTGTTTTAACTGTTTTATTTTTTAATTGTTTTTTTGCGATTGTATTAATGACTTTATTGGTGATACAATAATTGTCATGAATATAACTGCTAATGAACTCCTTGTCTTGTTCCAATTTTATTTTTTTTAATTTTGATTTCTCTTATTTCACTTATATTTTTCAAGTCCTATCATTTTTTATTTCCACCAAATGAACATATGACTATTTGGTCTTGCTACCATCCATTTTTCTCCCTCCAACTATGAGGCTGATTAAGGTGATTCCAGTAATGTTGTTCTATTGGAGATGTAAGAAAAGATATGGGAGGAAACTGTCTAGGTGTTGTAAATATCTATTTGGAAGAAGAAAGGGAAAAAAGAAGAAAATGGTAACAAAACAAAATAAGACAAGACAAAAAAAAACACAATAAGGGAGTAACAACAAAAGTACAAAAAGAATAAAAAAGAATATACCCAAAACTAAAACCATCAGCTACAAAGAAACAAACAAACAAAAAATAAAAATGACCAGCAACTTCTTAAATATGGGTTGTGCTTCTTTTTTTCCTTTTTGCAAAGGTATGGTAAATATTGGGGAAATTAGAATGGGAATAACCTTGGCCTAAGAGATACAGGGTTTCTCCACCCTTGAATCATACTGCCATGGGAACTATAGGCTCTATACCCACTCATTTCCACACCCCAAGGTCTTTTTATGATGCCATAAACCTTTCTGCATAAATTGGGTGATCCTGCCTCTGTAGCTGGAGATCTTCTTACTTGCATAGGTCATAATGCAAAGACTAGGAGAAAGTTTTTCTTTACTATTCTAGGATTTCTGTTCCATTACTGTTGTTGTAATCATTCTTTTT
>PVKC010000503.1:0-62928 GCA_004027635.1 Crocidura indochinensis | reverse complement strand
AGAAAGAAAGAAAGAAAGAAAGAAAGAAAGAAAGAAAGAAAGAAAGAAAGAAAGAAAGAAAGAAAGAAAGAAAGAAAGAAAGAAAGAAAGAAAGAAAGAAAAAGAAGTATGATGATATTCTGTGGATTGTAGTTACAGAACTAGTAGAAACACTGAAAGACAATTGGTATTTGTGTTTCTATTTTTTTTGGAACAAATCTACCTAGCTAAGTTCAGCACTCACTCAACAAACTTCCCTTGAATATACCCAATAAATCAGTTTATTCTATCCCATAGGTGCTTTGTGTGTCATCTTAGGTATCTCCAACTTCATATTCATTTATTTTATTTTCTTGAACAATTTTCCAACTCTCTCACACTTTTTTTTTTTATTTTTGGGTCACACCCGGAAATGCTCAGGGGTTACTCCTGCCTCCATGCTCAGAAATTGCTCCTGGCAGGAACAGGGGACCATATGGGGCACCGGGATTTGAACCGATGACCCTTTTGCATGAAAGGCAAACGCCTTACCTCCGTGCTATCTCTTGGGCCCCAGCTTTTTCTTTAATATATTAATTAATTCATGTTTTGTTTTGTTTTGTTTTGGTTTTGGTTTTGGTTTTTGGGTCTCACCCGGCAGTGCTCAGGGGTTACTCCTGGCTCCATGCTCAGAAATTGCTCCTGGCAGGCACGGGGGACCATAAGGGGCACAGGGATTCGAACCGATGACCTTTTGCATGAAAGGCAAACGCCTTACCTCCATGCTATCTCCTGGGCCCCTCACACTTTTAATAGTCTGAATCACTGAATCAAATTGTTTGTCTGCATGTCTTGTTTCTTCTCAGGCAGTTTCCTCTTCAGAAATATCTCTCCCCCACCTACATATACATTTTAAAACCATCTGTTTCCTTTTTCAATCTTCCCAGATCCTTTTTTCTATCTCATACTGATGAATTAAACTATTTTACATCACATGTTTTTGGTGAACATACATTTCTGCAAATAAATAATTAAGGACCTAAAAGTCTAGATCATTAATTTGATCATTTTTGGCAACCCAACATTATATAAACATTATATATAACCTTGTTATTTTATTTTATTTATATAAAAGCCAAAATATAATAAAATATTGAAGATAAAGAGATGGTACAACAAGAATGTGTTTGCCTCGCATAGTATTGACGTGGATTCCATTCCAAGCATTCAGTATGATCCCTTGAATCCTACCAGGAGTTTTCTTTGAATGCCAACAGTAGAAAATCCTGAGAACTACTAGCTGCATTCCCCTAAAATAGAAGCATATTCATATTTTGATGTTCACATGCAGAAATATTAATGTCTATAAATTCACTATCTAAAAATTACTTTTAAAGAGTCTGTCTGCTTGAACAGCATAAATGGTCTGGGTTAGGACAGACTAATTATAGGATATGAGTAGAATTCCCTAAATACCACTGACATTTTTACACTAATTGTTGTATAATTCAAGACCCAGATGTTCCAGACTTGTTTGTGCTAAAACAATTTGAATCAATTTGGCAGCTCATTTCCACCCCAAGCCAAGCCTTATCACAAATCAAGTAACATTTTTTATTTCTCAGAATTTGTCTCAGCTTAAAGTATTCCCATCTCTTTATCTCTGCTTCCACTTGTTTGGAAAGTGCAGTTTCCCCCTCGAAGATGCCTTTAGTCTCAATGTCATGGAATGTTTTACCTACATGTTCTTATATATAACTTATGGTATCAGGTCTGATATCAAGGTCTTTAATCCATTTGGATTTAACCTTCGTATGTGATGTTAACTGGGGGTCTATGTTTGCTTTTTTGCAAGGGGCTAAGCAGTTTTGCCAGCACCACTTGTGAAGAGGTTTTCCCTGATCCACTTAGGATTTCTTGCTCCTTTGTCAAAAATTCGGTGATTGTATGTATGGGGAACATTGTCTGAGAACTCAATCCTATTCCATTGATCTGAGGGTCTGTTTTTTGTCCAATACTATGCTGTTTTGATAACTATTGCTTTGTAGTACAGTTTAAAGTTGGGGAAAGTAATGTCTCCAATTTTCCTTTTCCCTATGAATGATTTAGATATTTGAGGGTGTTTATTGTTCCAGATGAACTTCATAAGTGTTTGATCCACTTCTTTGAAGAATGTCATGGGTATCTTTATAGGAATCACATTAAATCTGTACAATGCTTTGGGGAGTATTGCCATTTTAATGATGTTAATCCAGCCAATCCATGAGCAGGGTATGTGTTTCCATTTCTGTGTGTACTCTCTTATTTCTTGGAACAGGGTTTTATAGTTTTCTTTGTATAGGTCCTTCACTTCTTTGCTCAAGTTGACTCCACGATATTTGAGCTTGTGTGGCACTAATGTGAATGGTATTGCTTTCTTGACGTCCATCTATATTATATATATATATGTATATATATATATTTATATATTTATATATATATTATATATATTTCTTGACACCCATCAATAATGATAGGGGTATCATTATTGGTGTATAAAAAGACCATTGATTTTTGTGTGTTAATTTTGTAGCCTGCCACCTTGCTATAGGAGTTTATTTTTTCTAGAAGCTTTTTGGTAGAGTCTTTAGGGTTTTCTAAGTAGAGTATCATGTTATCTGCAAACAGTGAGAGTTTGACGTCTTCCTTTCCTATCTGGATTCCCTTGATATCTTTTTCTTGCCTGATCCTATAGCAAGCATTTCCAGTACTATTTTGAAGAGGAGTGGTGAGAGCGGACAGCCTTGTCTTGTACCAGAATTTAGAGGAAAGGCTTTTAGTTTTTCTCCATTGAGGATAATATTTGCCATTGGGTTGTGGTAAATGACTTTAACTAGATTGAGAAAGGTTTCTTCCATTCCCATCTTGCTGAAAGTTTTGATCAAGAATGGGTGTTGGGCCTTATCAAAGGCTTTCTCTGAGTCAATTAATATGATCGTGTGATTTTTATTTTTCTTGTTGTTGATGTTGTGTATGATGTTTATAGATTTATGGATGTTAAACCATCTTTGCATTCCTGGGTTGAAACTTACTTGATCGTAGTGTACGATCTTCTTGATGATGCATTGGATCCTACTTGCCAGGATTTTATTGAAGATCTTTGCATCTGCATTCATCAGGGATATTGGTCTGTAATTTTCTTTTTTGGCAGCATCTCTATCTGGTTTTGGTATCAAGGTGATGTTGGCTTCATAAAAGCTCTTTTGTCGTGTTCCCGTTTTTTCAATTTCATGGAAGAGCCTGACTAGGCTTGGTAGTAGCTCCTCTTGAAAGTTTTGAAAGAAATCATTAGGAAATCCATCTGGGCTTGAACTTTTCATATTGGGCAGATGTTTGTTTATAGTTTCAATTGCATCAGTAGTGATGGGGGGTATTTAGATATGCTATATCCTCCTTACTTAACGGTGGAAGGTTATAAGTGTCCAAGAATTTATCCATTTCTTCTCGGTTCTCATGTTTAGTAACATAAAGTTTCTCAAAGTAGTCTCTGATTACCCTTTGGATCTCGTAGTATCTGTTGTGATCTCCCCCTTTTCATTTCTAATATGGCTTATCAGGTTTCTCTCTCCTTTGTGAGTTTTGCCAATGTTCTACCATCTTGTTTATTTTTTCAAAGGACCAACTTCTGCTTTCGTTGATCTTTCGGATTGTTTTTTGGGTTTCCATTTAGTTAATTTCTGCTGTCAGCTTTGTTATTTTCTTCTGTCTCCCTACTTTTGGGTCCTTTTGTTGAGCACGTTCTAATTCTTATGAGCTGCATCATTAAGCTATTCAGGTAGGCCCCTTCTTTCCTGATGTGTGCTTGCAAAGCTAAATTTTTCCTCTCAGGACTGCTTTTGCTGTGTCCCACAGATCCTGGAAGTTTGTGTCTTTATTATTGTTTCCAGGAAAGTTTGATTTCCTCTTTGATTTCATCTCAGATCCACTGATTGTTCAGTATCAGGCTGTTTAATTTCCAATTGTTAAAGTTTTATTCTGTGTGCTTTTGTAGTTCACATATAATTTCAGAGCCTTGTGTTCAGAAAAGATAGCCTGCAAGATATTTATCCTCTTGATTTTATGAAGGTATGTTTTATGTGTCAGCATGTAGTCTATCCTGCAGAATGACCCATGTACATTGGAGAAGAATGTGTATCCAGGTTTTTTGGGGTGGAGTGTCATATATATATGAAAAAAGACATACTAGCCCTAAAAGAGCAATGGAAGAAAGAGGACTAGTGCACATATATAATATATATGTATATATATTAACTAGTGCACATATATATATATATATATATATATATATATGTGTGTGTGTGTGTGTGTGTGTGTGTGCACTAGTTCTCTTTCTTCCATTGCTCTTTTAGGGCTAGTATGTTTTTGTTGGGTTTCAGTCTGGTTGACCTTTCAAGTGTTGACAAGGCTATTTTGAGGTCTCCCACAATTATTGTATCATTATTGATTTCTTCTTTCAGATTTGTCTGTAATTGTGTTAGATAATTTGCTAGTCTCTCATTGGGTGCATATATGTTTAACATATATGTTTAACATATATGTCTGATTTCTTCCTATTTTACATATCCCTTGATTAGTATGTAGTGTCTATCTTTGTCCGTTACAACTTTTCTGAGTATAAAATTGATGTCATCAGCTATTAATATGGACACCCCAGCTTTCTTAATGATGTTGCATGCTTGGGTGATTTTCCTCCAGCTTTTGATTTTGAGTCTATATTTGTTCTGACTATTCAGGTGGGTTTCTTGTAGGCAACAGAAGGTTGGATTGATCTTTTTGACCCATTTTCCCACTCTATGTCTTTTAATTGGTGAATTTCATCCATTGACATTGCAAGAGATGATTGTCATAGGATTTAATGTCATCTTTGTATGTAAGTTTGCTGTGTTTGTTGGTCTTTATTATCTTAAAGTAGACCTGTCAATTTTTCCGTTAAGACTGGATTTTTCATCTGTGAAGTTTCTGACTTGTTGTTTATCCATGAAGCTATGTATTCTACCTTCAAACCTAAACATGAGTTGGACTGGGTGCAGTATTCTTGGTGAGGCATCCATTTCATTCAGTCTTTTCACAATATTCCATCAATGTCTTCTGACCTTGAGAGTTTGTTGTGACATGTCTGCTGTAAGTTTTAGGGATGTTCCTTTGAACATTTTTTGAGTGTAATTTCCTTTTTGATCTTGCTGCTTTCTGTATTCTATCTCTATCTGTGGGATTTGTCATTGTAATGAGGATGTGTCTTGGGTGTTTTTCTTTGGGTCTCTTTTAGCTGGTACTCTTCGGGCATGCAGGATTTAATTGCATGTAGTCTTTAGCTCTGGGAGCATCATTTTGATGATGTCTTTGCCAGTTAATTCTTCCTGGAGATCTCCTACCTGGGCCTCTGGGACTCCAATGATTCTTATGTTGTTTCTGTTGGGTTTATCAAAGAGTTCTATTTTCATCTCTTTATATTCCTTGAGTATGTTTCCATTGCCTGATCATTTGTCTAAAGTTTCTGTTCCAATTTCTTCTGCTGTGTTGAGTTTTTCTGCATCTCATCTTCCAGCACGATTCTGTCCTCAGCTGCTGTTACCCAGCTGGCAATGCCATCCACTGAGTTTTTCAGTTCAGCAACCATGTTTTTCACATCTCTTATTTCAGTTTGGAGTTTTCTGATTTCTGTCTTTGTGTTCTGTTCAGATCGATCTATGCTTTATTTGAGTTCTTCAAACATCTTCCATATTTCTATTCTAAACTCCTGTAGCATATATATTTAAAATAAAAATGGGAGAATGGGCTCTTAGCTTGGGAAGAGACCAATTCAGGCGGAGGTACCATATATTTTCAAAATAGAAATGAGAGAGGGGCCCGGGAGATAGCATGGAGGTAAGGCGTTTGCCTTTCATGCAAAAGGTCATCGGTTCGAATCCCGGAGCCCCATATGGTCCCCCATGCCTGCTAGGAGCAATTTCTGAGCATGGAGCCAGGAGTAACCCCTGAGCACTGCCGGGTGTGACCCAAAAAACAAAAAAACAAAACAAAAACAAAAAAATAAAAAAAATAGAAATGAGAGGATGGACTTTAAGGCTGGGAAGAGGCCAGTAATCTTTACATACTTGTTTACTCTCAGCGGCCTCTTAGCCTCTTCCTTCTTTCATTGTGTAACTATGGTTGCTACCATACTAGGTTTCTGATTAGTTCCCATACTGTGACAATTGAATCCACTGTCTTAAGTTAGATTGTTTATTTTCCCCACTTTTTATCTTTTGTCCTCTTTGTGAACTGTTCAATAAGATATTTTGGTGAAAGAGTCTATCTTTCCTTCCCTCTGTTATTTGTTAAATAAGGAAGTTTGTAGAAGTGTCCCTCCATTTAACGTTTATAAAAGAACCAAGTCAATTGGATTGTTGGACTTGTTTTAGCATTCCTATAAGCACCAACCTCACCATGTAATACTATTCTTCCTTTGCATAGGCACATTAAAATGAGAAATCATATACAAACACGTTCTTATCTTATTGAGATGGGAACACACAATTTTTTTAAATGGTTACAATTGTGTACACTGTCATGAGTTAGATTGTTTATTTTCCCCACTTTTTATCTTTTTTCTCATTGTGAATTGTTCAATAAGGAATTTTGGTGAAAGAGTCCCTCAGTTTAATGCTTATGTTTGAACCAGGTCACAGGGATTGTTGAACTTGTTCTTGCGGCCCCTTTATGCACTGATAACGCCACGTGGCATTATTCCTTGTTTGTATGGGCACATTAAAATGGAAAATACTATACACACAAATAAATTCTTATCTAATAGAGATAGGAGCACACAAATCTTGTGGTGCAATGGAATCTTACACCCTGAATATTGACATGATGACTTGGCGCAGGCCTCAGAGGTTTGGGCATTTTCCAGTCACCCCTAAACCAGGGAAGCCATCTATGAAACATCCAAAGTTGTCTATGACATCACCTGGAAGCAATCCTCTACCAGGGAAAATACTACTGCTGCTCTGACATCGATTTACTCAAAAGAGTCTTCCCTTAACACTGAGAATATTTAAGCAACAACAATGACCTGCGTACTGGACAGGGCTTTCTGTGTTGCCCTTTAATTGTGAGTTGAAATTAGATGCCACTCCGCACCATCCTAACTTCAATGTAGGATATACAGATTCCAGGATCTTCAATACAGAAACATGATACCAACAACAGAGACTGTGAAAAATATAACTGTATGGGCACTATAGACAATGACTTGAATTGGACAAACTAGTTTGCCTGGAGTCTAGAAATAGTCTTATATCAGGAAACTTTATGGGTAGTGGCTCCTTTTACTTAGACCAAAGTTTTTCCTTTCCATAACCCCCATACTTTGGTGGGCCCATGCAAATGATAATTGCCACTCTAACTTTGTTTTTACAGTGTTCTTTTGACTCTAAACCTTTAAGAAACCACTAGTAAAAATATCTGAAACTGCAAAACATTGGTTTACATTAGTATTAACATATATGCTTTTAGTTACACTAATATTCTGGGGGATAAAGAAGGGAGATAAGGGATATATGCTTGGTAACAGGGATAAATGGAGGACAACACTGGTGATGGAAAGGCCCTCATTTATTGTCACTGTGTACCTTAAATATCACTGTTTAAGATTTTTAATTCACTTTGGTCACAATAAAAAAGAAAAAATTGAAAATTTAAGTAGAGCTGGTCTCTGCTTATTGAAGTGAAGCATGGCGAACATTTGGGCCTGCTCACAGCTGTCCTGTGGCCTGGAATATGAGTCTCTCTGCCCATTGCTCCCTAAGATCTTTCTTCAGAGGCGAGCAGTCTCACCCACAAAAGGAGTAACCAGAGGAGCATGGCCATTCTGTTTTGCTTCATGGCCATGCTCATCTTCTAGCCAATGAACACCACCATAAAATATAGAAAATCCACAATACAAGTGAAGCATGACAATGAAGAAACAATGCAGTCCAACACTACACATAAAAATAAAGATGGCAGCTCTGATGACCCCAAAACTGCCAACCACCTAATTAGTCTCTCAGATAAGGAGTTTAGAGAGGGAATATGGGGGATGTTCATAGAAATCAAAGACAGCATAAATCAAGTAATAATGGAACATAAACAAGAATTAAGAGGATGTGAAGATAGAAATAGAAAATTCACAGCTGAAATAACAGGTCTGAAAAACTCAGTAGAAAAAAAAATAAAAACCTCAATGTAAAGCCTCTCCAAAAGAGAAACAGCAGCTGAGAACAGAACCAGTGATCTGGAAGATTAGATGCAGAACAACTCCATATAGCAGAAGAGATCGGAAAAAAGCAATGATCAGACATTTTAATAATACTAAAAAATGTGAACAGATGAAAATAGAATCTTTGATAAATTTAACAAAAACAACTTAAGAATTATTGGAATTCCAGAGACCCAGGAAGAAAATCCCCAGGAAGAACCAACAGTCAAGTCATTACTGCAGGAAATCTCCCAGAGATAAAGACAACATGTATTCAAAAATCTGTGTTCCTGAAGAGTCTTTGATAACTCAACAGAATCAGCATTAGAATCATTGGAGTCCCAGAGACCCAGGAAGATAATCTTCAGGAAGAATTAGCAGTCAATGACTTCACTACAGAAAAATTCCCAGAGCTGAAGACTACATACAACCAAATCCTATATGCCCTAAGAGTAGCAGCTAAAATAGACCAAAAGAAAAGCACCCCTAGACATCCTAGTCACAATGATAAATCCCATAGATAGGGATAGAATAATGAAAGCAGCAAGATCAAAAAGGGAAATTATATTCAAAGGAACATCCTTAAGATTTACAGTAGGCCTATCACAAGAAACCCTCAAGGCCAGAAGGCAGTGGTGGGACATAGAATCTAAACTCAAAGAAATGAATGACTTGCCTAGAATACTGCACTCAGTCAGAATCACTTTCAGGTTTGAAGGAAATATACATAACTTCATGACTAAACAAAAACTCAGAAAATTTACAGAGTCAAAACTGCCTTAGAAAAACTGAAAGGCAAGACAGACCAACAGATACACCAAACTTCTACATAAGGATGGCAATAAATTCCATGACAATTCATTCTTGATGTCAATGGACTAAATGTACCAGTTAAGAGACATAGAATGTCTAAATGGATCAAAAACCTGAATTCAACTTTCAGCTGCCCACAAGATACACACCTGAATAGTTAGAACAAACATAGACTCAAAATCAAAGGCTGGAGAAAAATCATCCAAGCAAATAACACCTTAAAAATATGGAGTGGTGGGCCAACGTGGTGATGCAAATGGTAGGGTGTTTGCCTTGTATGCGCTAACCTAGGATGGACTTTGGTTCGATCCCCTAGTAACCCATATAACCCCTAAGCCAGGAGCAATCTCTGACTGCATCCAGGATTAACCTGAGCGTCAGTGAGTGTGGCTTAAAAAGAAAAAAGTGTTGGAGTGTCCATATCAATATCAGATGACACCAAATTTAGATTCAGAAAAATTGTAAGGAACAAAGATGGACATTTTATACTAATCAAGGGCTATGTAGAATAGGAAGTAATCACACTCCTAAAAATATACCCACCGAATGAGACACAAGCTAAATATTTAATATTTGTTGACAAATCTGAAAGAAAATATCAATAGCAACACAATAATTGTTGGAGATCTCAACAACTCCCACGTTAAACCTTGATAAGTCACCAGGCTGAAACCCAAAATGAATATACTAGTTCTGAAGAGAAATGAAAGAAAGTGGACTAATTATATATATATATATATATATATATATATATATATATATAATTATATATATATATATGTGAACCTGGAAAAATGGATAAATTCTTAGACTCTCATAATCTTTCAGGGTTGAAAAAGGAGGATGTAGCATAACTAAACACCTCCATCACTATTGAGGAAATAAAAATGGTAATCAAATGTCTGTCAAGAACAAAAGCCCAGGTCCAGATGGATTCACTAATGAATTCTTTCAAATATTTCATAAGGAGTTACTGGTAATCCTGGCCAGGCTTTTTCATGAAACTGAAAAAATGAGAACAATCCCAAAAGGCTTTTATAAAGCCAACATCACCTTGATTCCAAAACAAGAGAGATATGCAGCCAAAATTGAAAATTACAGACCAATATCCCTGATAAACGCAGATGTAAAGATTTTCAACAAAATTCTGGCAAATAGGATCCAATGCCTCATCAAGAAGATCACTCACTAAGGTTTCATTAGATGTTTCTAAGTAGAATAAAGTAACACATGATGTAACGTAGCGTGAAAGAAGTTGCGTCATGTCTATGACCTAGTGAACAGATCCACAAAGTATGGCCCACGAGCCACAAGCAGCCCACTGAGGACATTTATCTGGTGTTCTTGCCTTCACAGCCTGTGACGTTTAGTGGCCAACTTGCCCTTGACCCACTGTGCACTTATATGGGATGTGTACTATTTGACTTCCATCCTCCTCTCTCTCAATTCCCTTCTGTGTCTTGGACTGGGGTCCTCCAACTATGGCCCACCAAAAGGAGACCTATAGTTCCCATTGAAATACTGGTAAGTTTGTGGATTTAACTTGCCTTCAATATTGTATTTGTACCCATTTTGTTTTTTCACTTCAAAATAAGATATGTGGAACATGCATAGAAATTTTTACATAGGTTTTTAAAACTATAATCTGGCTCATCAATGGTCTGAGGGACAGTGAACTCTCCCTATTTAAAATGTTTGAGGTTCTCTGGAGTGAGAGACAGCTTCTGATATATTTAAAGGAAGACTGCATTTTTCCTTCTTTGAGTTGCTCAGAATTTATCACTAATTTTTTTTACTTTGACTTCAGTATACTTAAAGATTTTCATACATCTGAAAACAAATAAAATCAGGAATTCATAAATTAAATGCAAGTTCTTAGTGTAAAATAGAGTGCTCAAAATTTAGATTTTAAACAACAAAATAAAATCAAATATTGAACTGAACGATTTCACCATGGAGAAAGAAGGAAACTGCTGATATATCATTTATTCTCTTATAGGTGGTGAAATAGGTGGATAGATGGAACCAGAAGGCTGGTGCTTACAATGAGTTCTTGAGGAGCAATAAAAACTAAACTGAAATTTAACTTGAAAAAAAGGTCACTCACTACTCTCAAGTAGGTTTCATCCCAGGAATGCAAGAATGGTTTAGCATCCAAAAATTCATCAACATAACACACATCAACAAGAAAAATAAAAACACATCATCATATCAATAGACTCAGAAAAAGCATTTGATAAGGTCCAACACCCATTATTGATAAAAAAAATTTCAGCAAGATGTGAATGAAAGGAACATTTCTCAATATAGTTAAGGCCATCCACCACAAGCCAATGGCAAATATCCTCAGTGGAGTAAAACTAAAAGCCTTCCCTCTACATTCTGGTACAAGACAAGGCTATCTTCTCTGACCATTCCTATTAAACATAGTACTGGATATACAGTATTTGGCGGGGTATAAGACAACTTTTGAAACGAAAAAAAGTCAACCAAAAATCAGGAGTCATCTTATACAGCGAATATACCCCGAAAAACATCTCGATAGGCCGCTAAATGAAAATCGTCTGGATATTGCCATGAAATGAATTTTCCAACTCTATCCTACACCAATCACTGCAAGGCTGCTCAGACTGCCTCTCTAATTTGGCCAATACAAGCAGGCTTTTGATGCATGCAAATTAGACAAGGTTCTGTACCAAAATCCACACTGTCAAAAGCCTGCTCAAATGGGCCAGATTCAGAGAGGAAGTCTATTACAGTACACCCTTTGAACCTTTGCTTGTTGTGATTGACTCACTGTGGTAATGCAGTTGCAGCACAGGAACATTCTGTTTTATACAGCGAATATAGGCCTAAACCCATGTTTTAACTGTAAAATTAGGGAGTCATCTTATACACTGGCATATATGATACTTGCTATAGCGATTAGGCAAGAAAAAGATATAAAGGAAATCCAGATAGGAAAGAAAGAAGTCAAACTCTCACTGACTGCAGATGAGATGATGCTCTACTTAGAAAACCCTAAAGATTCTACCAAAAAGCTTCTAGATACAATCCTGAATGGAGCAAGAAAAGCCTCTTGAACAAGTGGGGCTGGCACAATTGCAAAAAGCAAACTCAGACTCCCAGCTAACACCATATATGAAGGTAAATTTCAAATAGAATAAAGACCTTGAGTATCAAACTTGAAGATGTTTATGCAAAGATATTAATAAAAAAAGATGTGAATGAATGGAAAATTTTTCAATATAATCAGGATATCTACCACAAGCCAACGGCAAATATTATTTTCAATGGAGAAAAAAAATAGAAGGCTTTCCTTTAAAATTTGGAACAAAACAAGGCTCTCTTCTCTCACTATTTCTATTTAACGTAATGTTGGGAGTACTAGTGATTTGGCAAGAAAAAGATTTCAAAGGCATCTAGATTCAGGTTTGTAGGAAAAATAAATAGCTTTACAGATAAACAACAGCTTAAAAACTTCATAGTTGATAACCCAGCCTTAAAGGAAAAACTGACAGGTCTACTCTAAGACAAGAGAGACCAACAAACACAGGAAACATATTTACAAAGATGACATTAAATCCTATGACAATCATCTCCCTCAATGTTAACGGACTAAATTAATCAATTAAAAGACACAGAGTGGCAAATTGGGTCAAAAAGATGAATCCAACATTCTGCTGCCTACAAGAAACACATCTGAATAGTCAGAATAAACATAGACTCAAAATCAAAGACTGGAGGAAAATCATCCAAGCAAACAATATACGCAAAAAAGTTGGGGTGGCCATATTAATATCTGATGACGCCAACTTTATACTCAGAAAAGTGGTAAGGGACAAAGATGGACACTATGTTCTAATCAAGGGATATGTGCAACAGGAAGAAATCAGAGTATTAAACATATATGCACCCAATGAGAGACTAGCAAATTATCTAATACAGTTACTGACAAATCTGAAAGAAGAAATCAATGATAACTTAATAATTATGGGAGACCTGAACACGGCCCTATCAACACTTGATAGGTCAACCAGACTGAAACCCAACAAAAACATACTAGTCCTGAAAAGAGAAATGGAAGAAAGAGGATTAGTAGATGTATATAGGATACTCCATCCCAAAAAACCTGGATACACATTCTTCTCCAATGTACATGGGTCATTCTCCAGGATAGACTACATGCTGAAACATAAAACATACCTCCATAAAATCAAGAGGATACAAATCTTGCAAGCTACCTTTGCCAATCACAAGGCTCTGAAATAAGATGTGAACTATAAAGACACACAGAAGAAAAACTTCAACAATTGGAAACTAAACACCCTACTACTGAACAACCAGTGAGTCCAAGATGAAATCAAAAAGGAAATCAAAATTTTCCTGGAAACAAATGATAATGAAGACACAACCCCCCAGAATCTATGGGACACAGCAAAAGTGGTCCTGAGAGGAAAATTTATAGCTCTACAAGCACACATCAGGAAGGAAGAAGGGGCATGCCTGAATAACTTAATGACGCAGCTCAAAAAATTAGAAAATGACCAACAAAAGGAACCAAAAACTGGGAGACAGAAGGAAATAACAAAGCTGAAAGCAGAACTCAATGAAGTGGAAACCCAAAAATCAATCCCAAAGATTAACGGAAGTAGAAGTTGGTTCTTTGAAAAAATAAACAAGATTGATAGGCCATTGGAAAAACTCACAAAGCAAGAGAGAGAGAGAGAGAAATCTGATAGCCTGTATTAGGAATGAAAAAGGGGAGATAACAACAGATACTGCAAAAATCCAAAGGGTAATCAGAAACTAATTTGAGAAACATTATGCTACTAAACATGAGAACCTAGAAGAAACGGAAAAATTCTTGGACACTTGTAACCTTCCACATTTAAATAAGGAAGAGGTAGAATATCTAAACACCCCCATCACCACTGAGGAAATTGAAATTGTGATAAAACATCTGCCCATAAAAAAAGTCCAGGCCCAGATGGATTTCCTAATGAATTTTTTCAAATATTTCAAGAGGAGCTACTACCAAGCCTAGCCAGGCTCTTCCATGAAATTGAAAAAAACAGCAACAATCCCAAACAGCTTTTATGAAGCAAATATCCCTTGATACCAAAACCGGACAGAGATGCTGCCAAAAAACAAAATTACAGACCAATATCCCTGATGAATGCAGATGCAAAGATCTTTAACAAAATCCTGGCAAATAGTATCCAATGCATCATCAAGAAGATCATACACTATGATCAAGTAGGTTTCATTCCAGGAATGCAAGGATAGTTTAACATCAGTAAATCTATCAACATCATACACAACTTCAACAAGAAGAAAAATAAAAATCACATGATCATATCAATAGACACAGAGAAAGCATTTGATAAGTTCCAACACCCATTCTTAATCAAAACTCTCAGCAAGATGGGAATGGAAGAAACCTTTCTCAATCTAGTTGAAGCCATCTACCACAAGCCAATGGCAAATATTATCCTTAAGGGAGAAAAACTAAAAGCCTTTCCTCTAAATTCTGGTACAAGACAAGGCTGTCCGCTCTCACCACTCCTATTCAACATAGTACTGGAAGTTCTCACTATAGCGATCGGGCAAGAAAAGGATATCAAGGAATTCAGATAGGAAAGGAAGAAGTCAAGCTCTCATTGTTCGCAGACGACATGATACACTACCTAGAAAACCCTAAAGACTCTACCAAAAAGCTTCTTGAAACAATACACTCATATAGCAAGGTGGCAGGCTACAAAATTAACACAGAGAAATCAATGGCTTTTTTATACACCAATAATGATAGGGAAGAGAAAGAAGCCAAGAAGGCAATCCCATTCACAATAGCACCACACAAAATCAAATATCTTGGAGTCAACTTGACCAAAGAAGTGAAGGACCTACACAAAGAAAACTATAAAACACTGATCCAAGAAATAAGAGAGGACACGCGTAAAAGGAAACACATACACTGCTCATGGATTGACAGGATAAACATCATTAAAATGGAAATACTCCCCGAAGCATTATACAGATTTAATGCGATCCTATAAAGATACCCATGACATTCTTCAAAGAAGTGATCAAACACTTATGAAGTTCATCTAGAACAATAAACACCCTAGAATAGCTAAAGCACACCTAGGGAAAAGGAAAATGGGAGGCATTACTTTCCCCAACTTTAAACTCTACTACAAAGCAATAGTTATCAAAACAGCATGGTATTGGAATAAAGATAGACCATCAAATCAATGGAATAGGCTTGAATTCTCAGACATTGTCCACCAGATATACAAGTACCTAATTTTTGACAAAGGAGCAAGATCATAGTGGAACAGGGAAAACCTCTTCAACAAGTGGTGCTGGCAGAACTGGTTAGCCACTTGCAAAAAAGCGAATATAGACCCCCAGTTAACATCATGTATGAAGGCAAAATCCAAATGGATTAAACGCCTCAATATCAGACCTGATACCATGAGGTATATAGAACAACACGTTGGTAAAACACTCCATGACATTGAGACAAAAGGCATCTTCAAGGAAGAAACTACACTTTCCAAACAAGTGGAAGCAGAGTTCAACATATGGGAATACATTAAACTGAGAAGCTTCTGCACCTCAAAAGAAGTAGTGCCCAGGATACAAGAGTCACCCACTGAGTGGGAGAGACTATTCACCCAACACCCATCAGATAAGGGGTTAATCTCCAAAATATACAGGGCACTGACAGAACTTTACAAGAAAAAAATCATCTAATCCCATCAAAAAATGGGGAGAAGTAATGAACAGACACTTTGATAAAAAAGAAATACAAATGGCCAAAAGGCACATGAAAAAATGCATGCTCCTCGACACTAATCATCAGGGAGATGCAAATCAAAACAATGATGAGATACCACCTCACACCACAGAGATTGGCGCACATCACAAAGAATGAGAACAATCGTTGTTGGCAGGGATGTGGAGAGAAAGGAACTCTTATCCACTGCTGGTGGGAATGCCGTCTAGTCCAACCTCTGTGGAAAGCGATATGGAGATTCCTCCAAAGTCTGGAAATTGAGCTCTCATTCTACCCAGCTATTCCTCTCCTAGGGATATACCCTAAGAACAGGAGAATTCAATACAAAACCCCCTTCCTCACACCTATATTTATTGCAGCACTATTCGCAATAGCTAGGCTCTGGAAACAACCAAGATGCCCTTCAACAGACAAATGGCTAAAGAAACTGTGGTACATATACACAATGGAATATTATGCAGTCGTCAGGAGAGATGAAGTCATGGGATTTTCCTATACATGAATGTACATGGAATCTACCATGCTGAGTGAAATATGTCAGATGGAGAGAAAGAGAGACGTAGAATATTCTCACTCATCTATGGGTTTTGAGAAAAATAAAAGTTATTTTTGCACTGATCTTCAGAGACAATGGGAGGAGGGCTGGAACTTCCAGTTCACTCCACTGAAGCACACCACAAAGAGTGGTGAGTGCAGTTATAGAAATAACTACACAGAGAACTACCCTAATCATGTGAATGAATGAGGGAACTGGAAAGCCTGTCTGGAGTACAGGTGAGGTGAGTTGGGAGGGAGGGAGATTTGGGACATTGGTGGTGGGAATGTTGCACTGGTGAAGGGGGTGTTCCTTACATGACTGAAACCTAATCACAACCATATGTGTAATCAAGATCTTTAAATAAAGGAAAAAATCATAAAATAAACAAAATCGATACTTAAAATTATGTTTTTATAAAGGTATGAAGCTAGATCTTTGAATTAAAAAATAGGTAGAAGTCAAGCTCTCACTGTTTAAAGATGACATGACACTATAATTAGAAAACACTAAAGTGTCTGATCCATATAGCAAATTGTTGTGCCACAAAACTAACACGAAAAAATCAATGGCCTTATTATACACCAATAATTATAGAGAATACATGGACATTAAAAAACAATTCCATTCACATTAGTGCCACACAAACTTAAATATCTTGGAGTCAACTTAAGTAAAGACATGATGGACCTATGAAAAGAAAGCTACAAAAGCCTGCTTCAAAATATCTGAGATGAAACAAGGAAATGAAGACACATACCTTTCTCATGAATTGGCAGGATTAATATCTTTAAAATGGCAATACTCCCCAAATCATTGTACAAGTTTAATGCAATCTTTCTAAAGATATTCATGACATTCTTCAAAAGAGTGGATCAAACATTCCTGAAATTCATTTGAAACAACAAAAACCTATGAATAGCTAAAATAATTCTTGGAAAAAGGAATATGGGAGGCATTACTTTTCCCAATTTTAAATTGTATTAAATGCAATAGTTATTAAAACAGAATGGTATTGGAATAAAGACCGATTCTCAAATCAGTGGAATAGACTTGAGTATTCAGAGAATGTTCCCCAGACATACAATCAATTTTATTTGTTTTAGAGCCACAATTGATGACACTCAGGGGTTACTCCTGGCTATGCACTCAGAAATCGTTCCTTGCTTGGGGGACCATATGGAATACCGGGGATTGAACCAAGCTTCATCATGGATTAACCTGCCGATGCACTTTTGATAGGCCCTCAAATCAATTAATTTTGATAAAGGGGCAAGAAATCCATAAATGAGCAAGGAAAGCCTCTTCAACAAGTGGTGTTGGCACAACTCATTAGCCACTTGCAAAAAAGCAAGCTCGGATGCTCATCTAACTCCATGCACAAAAGTCAAATTCAGACGGATTAAAGACCTTGATACCAGGCCTGAAACTATAAGTATATATAACTACACATAGGTAAAGCACTCCATGACATTGAGACTAAAGGCATTTTCAAGGTGGAAAGCACACTTTCCGAACAAGTGGAAGCAAAACTAAACATATTGGAATATATTAAGCTGAGATGCTTATGCACCTCAAAGGAAATAGTGCCTAGGACACAAAAGCCACTCAGATGATGGAAGACACTATTCACCCAAAACCCTTCAAATAAGTGACCCATATCAAAAATATACAAATCAGTGACAGAACTTAACAAGAAAAAAATCTAATCTCATCATAAATTTGGGGGAGGAAATGAACAAACAGTTCCTTAAAGAAAAATATAAATGGCTAAAAGACAATTGAAAAAAATGTTCCACATCACTAATCATCAGAGAGATGCAAATCAAGACAACAATGAGGTACTATCTCATGTTACAGAGACTGGCACACATCAGAAAGAACATGAATGGTCAATGCTGTCGGGAATGTGGAGAGAAAGGAACTCTCATCATTGCTGGTGGGAATGCCATTCAGTCCAGCCCTTATGGAAAACAATATGGTGATTCCAAAAAAAACTGGAAATTGAGCTCTCAGTTGATCCCACCATACCACTCCTAGGGATATACACTTGGAATATAAAAATACAATTTAAAAATCTCTTCCTCACACCTATATTCATTGCAACACTACTTACAATAGCCAGACTCTGGAAAAGTCAAGATGCCCTTCAACAGATGAAGAGCTAAGGAAGCTGTGGTACATATACACAATGGAATATTATGCAGCCATCAGGAGAGATGAAGTCATAACATTTTCCTATACATGATGTACTTGGAATCTGTTATGCTGAGTGAAATAAGTCAGAGGGAAGGATAGACGCAGAATAGTCTTACTCATCTATGGTTTTAAGAAAAATTAAAGACATTATTGTACAAATGCCCAGAGATCATAGAGATGAACGCTAGATAAATTGGCTCACAATATGAAGCTCACAACAAAGAATAGTGAGTGAACTTAGGGAATTAACTACACTAACAAGTATCATGACAATCTTAATGAGTGAGTGAAGTAGAATGCATGTCTCAAATACAGGCAGTGTTGGGGAAGTTTGGGGGGGAGCATTGGCGGTGGAATGTTGCTCTGGTTTTATGACTGAAACCCAACTACAATCATGCTTGTAATCATGGTGCTTAAATAAAGATTTTATATTAAAAATTTTATATAAAAAAGACCTCCCAAAATCAATAAAAATAAAAATTCAAGGTTTAATAAAAACAAAAATAGTATCAGTAGGAGTAGCTATCACCAATTGTTATTGCTGAAATTTTTTAGTTTATATTTTAAGAATGTTTTCTGTAGATGTACTTGATTTAATTATTTTAATTTCCTATCACATTTTTGGTTGTTTGTGGGGCCACATCTGGCTAAGTTCAGGGGTTATTCCTGGCTCTGTGCTCAGAAATCACTCATGCAGGTCCAGGGAGCCATCTGGAACGCCAGAGATTGAACCCAGGTCTGTCTCAGGTCAGCTGTATGCAAGGCGAATATTCTACCATTGTGCTATTGCCCTGTTTTTTGTTTGTTTGTTTGTTTGGTTGGTTGGTTGGTTGGTGTTCTTTGTTTTTTTTTGTTGTTTTTTAAATTTACTATCACTTTTCAACTTAATCCTCCAATATGTTTATCATATTTTAATTTCACATTTGGTCTTGACCTAACTTGACAAAAATGATTTTAAAACTGGGATTCTCAAGGTACATTAAGAGAGTGAGTGATTGGATCAGATTTTGCCAGATGAGTAGACAGTCACATATTACTAGAAACATTTTTTGTAATTTCTTGAAAAATTAATACACCTCTAAAATTATTTACCTTGATTTTAGGTAGTTGTTGATTTTCAGTGGAATTTACTGTTTTATTACCTGAAATGTCTTCTTTAATCATGGTTGAAATGTAGATTTCCACTTAGATGGTATTAGTGATTATGTCAGTTCACTAAATTGCAAACCTGATTATTCTCCCAATTAAAACAGCAGTAGTTTTTTGTTTCTCAGAAAGACACTTGGAGCTGCAGCAGGGTCTTGAATGACCAAGAGTTTATTTCTTTATCAGAATATTTTATATGATTCAGTAATCAGTGAAATTGGTTTTTCTACAATGGGCCTCCTCTGTCATTAGTGAGAAATAGTAAAGTTCTATTGTCTTATGAAATAAAGTGGTTTATTACTGTGAATGAACCTGCTTTGTATGTGTGTGTGTGTGACGACTTCTTTTAATAATAAGGATGGCTTTCATGCTTTTGTGCCATAAATTAAATTGCCATTTTTATGAGGTTATACTTGTCCAGGTAGAAGAAAATAATCAATCTTTTATAAAATCTGTGAGAGTCAGATTGTGTTTATAAATGGGGATGGAGCAGTAGGGCATTTGTCTCGTATGAATAGCTGACCAAAGATGTACTGCAGTTCGATCCCCTGGCGTCCCATATGGTCCCCCAAGCCAGGAGCGATTTCTGAGCGCATAGCCAGGAGTTCACCAGGTGTGGCCCAAAATTTTAAAAAATGTGCTTATAGAAGTGTATATAGACCTGGCAAGTTCTGCAGCATGTTTTATGTGGTGTGTCTGGATTAGTATTACTTCTCTTGCAGTTCTACATTTGGCAGAACTAGATATATGCTTATTTTAAAGAAATTTCATCTAGTAGTTTAAGTTTTAAACAGGTACCCTAGTAACAAGATTATTTAAGCAACTTGTTCGTTTGTAGCTTTGACTTTATTTGAATGCAAATTTTGTAGTATCTCAGAGGAGCACAGGAAACCAGGCTAAGAGCAATAACATAATCTCATAACCTGTTAAGATGAGAATTTTCTCAGTACATGGGCTAGCTCTCATTTCATAGTGGGTGGTCTTGAACTCCAAATGTCAAGTCCTTTATAAGGAGGTTTCTTAGACTTCTAATACTGACACTTTTCTCTCAAGGGATTTTTTTACATAACTCCTGTATATAGATATGCAAATAAACATTTATGAAAAAATCATAAGGAAATTTATTTCAAAATGACCTCTATATTCCATTACTCAAGCCCATATAGTGTTATAATCTAGACTTTCAAGAATCTATATTCTAGGCTATTGTGACTGTGTATGGCTGCATTGATACACACAGGAGTTTAAGGTTACTAGTGGAAATAAAGAGGAAGACAGCAAACCAAACTGAGGCAACCATTTATTCAGTACAACATAGCTTTCCTTCCACTGCCCCAAAATCCCAACCATACCATGGTTGACAGAGACATTAGAGACAGTTAGTTAGCATAACAAAATTCAATAGATACATTGGCATATTTTACTTATCTGAAGGAGATGCTTGCCTTTAGTGCTGTAGTGCTTACTGTATATATTATTTGATATTTCTTCTTGTATTTTTTGTGGTACTTCAATTCCTTTTTTTCCTGTTCTCTCTCAAACCGAGGTTGAGAGCCTCTAGAAGGACTACACCCATTTTGGGCTTATCTGATTTTTACCCCACTTTTTTGTTGTTCTTTTCTTGAAACAAAACCATGTAACTTGAACTATCTAGTTCTGCCTCGCAAATAGAGGGGGGAAATAAAGGAAGATACCAGAACCAAACAGATATGTGATCAACAAGTAGTAATCTGAACACAGAGGGGACCACCTGTTCTGGCAGCCAAGGGGGTGAGGGTGGGGGATATGGGAAACAGGATGGGAATGGGGGTGGGGAGGACAAGCTTGGTGAAGGGAATTCCCCTGAGTCAATGTTAATATGTACCTAAAATATTATTGTGAAAGTTATGTAAACCAATATAGTCAAAATAAAAATTATATATTAAAAAAATAAAGACCTGACACTTTCTATTCTATTTTTGCCCATTTAGTTCCTACGTCTAAAAGACCCTTAATAATCTTATTCTTTTTTGTTTTTGTTTTTGTTTTTGGGCCACACCCGGTGATGCTCAGGAGTTACTCCTGGCTATTCGCTCAGAAATCGCTCCTGGTAGGCACGGAGGACCATATGGGGAACCGGGGGATCGAACCGTGGTCCATCCTAGGTTAGCACAGGCACCTTATCTCCAGCGCCACCGCCCGGCCCCAATAATCTTATTCTATATTTGCTGATGTGTTTTTGAAATTGTTTGATATTTGCTTTCTAATCTATTGTTTCCTGCTATAATATTTTTGTTGATTGCATTTTTGCAAACCCTTTGCATATTAATTCATCTAGGAACCTCTACTATCCTCGTTTTCTGCTTGTGGGTTTTTAGGGAAATGAATTTCCACAACAAAGCCATTCATAATTGAGTTTCAGGCACAGAGTCCTCTAACATCTTTACTTCACCAGTGTTCAATTCTCTCCACTAATGTTCCTAGTCCTCTTTCCCAACACACACACACACACACACACACACACACACACACACACACACACACATACACCTACATTTATCTTTATCCCTTCCTTTTAAGGTATTGATATTTACAGTACTATTACTGATATATGTCAGTTTACCTCCTTTATACAACTAATCTCAGTGCAGAATGACCACTTCCTTGTATCATTATCACAATTGCCCCTTGACTTATCCAGCTTTTCTCACTTCATCTTCACAAGTAATAAGCTTCCTATTAAAAATCAGTTCTCAGTTCTTAGTATTCATGGTCTTCAAGCATTAGTTTATTTACTGCTGTTTTATTAAGCATTACTTTATTTATTAATCATTTTAATAAGCTTTATTATTTATTACTATGTTTCTTCAAACCCTGCATAAGAGAAATATCATTTTGTCCTTGTTTTTTTCACTCATTTTCTGATTTATTTAATTCAGCATAATACCCTCTAGATTCATCCATGTATCAGCAAATTGCATGAATTCAACTTTTTCTTATGGCAGAGTAGTATTTCATTGTGTATAGCTTTTTTATTCAGTCATCTGCTCCTGAGAATTTGTTTTTGTTTTGTTTACTGTTTTCAAGAGTTTAGTGAATGAAAATAATGCTGCAAGGATTATTTGGAAGTGCAGATGTCTTAACTGCATTGTGGTTTGGGGTTCTTAAGACATATTCCAAAGTTCAGAAAGCTGCGACCTGTGGGAGACACCCAAGAGCAACTAGTCCAGTCTGTCCACACTGAACCCTGCAAAGATGTTGGCAGAGTCCCTTGGGTCATTTGGGTTGTGAGTCATCTTCCACAGTCATCAATATTTCTGAAGTTGCCTTTTTTACCACTTCACTACACCTTGAGACTGTTTATGACTGGTACTGGTGTCAAATTGGGAGAGAGATCCTTAGCTTGAAATCATCTCCAGAACTTGGGAGATCTGCTGGAACTCAGATTTTAGCACCCCTATCTGCCTGTCTTCTGTGCTGTGCTGCATTTTCAGCCTGAATTCATCCTGTGTGTGCTGCATTTTCAGCCTGAATTCATCCTGTGTGTGGCTCATCTGTGGACGGCTCACCTTCCCTGGAGCCTTCCATGGAGGTGAGTTTACAGGCCTAGAAAGGGGAAGCAACTGAACTCTGCTGGAACTGAGATGCCAGCACCCCTATCTGCCTGTGTTCTGTGCTGTGCTGCGTTCTTGGCCTGATTTCATCCTGTGTGTGGCTCATTTTCAGATGGCTAGCCTTCCCTGGAGGTGAGTTTACATGCTCAGAAAGGGAGGAGCCAGAGGAGCGTGGCTACTCCACTTCGCTCAGCAGCAGTGCACATCATTTAGCCAATGAATACAACCACAGCATGCAGAAAAACCCACAATACAAGTGTGACCGTGGGGAAACAACCCAGGCCAGTGCCAGACATAAAGATTGACTATGGCAACTCTGATGACTTGAACATGACCAACCAACTTGTCAATCTCTCAGATAAGGAGTTTAGAGTCGCAATATAGAAGATGTTCAAAGAACTCAAAGAAAGTATAGAAGAGAACACTAATAAGAATCAAGAGAATAAGAAGATAGAAATCTGAAAACTCCAAACTGAAATTTCAGGTCAACAAAACAGGTCTGAAAAACTCAGTAGATGAATTGAAGAAAAACATGGTTGAGCTTTCCCAGGGGTTAACAGAAGCTGACGATAGAATTAGTACACTGGAAGATGAGATGAATAACAATTTGATACAGCAGAAGAAATTGGAAAAAAATAGCCTAAAATAAATGATCAAGCAATGGAAAAATTATTCAAAGAATGGTAACAGATGAAAATAGAAGTCTATGATAAGCTTGACAGAAACAACTTAAGAATCATTGGAGTCCCAGAGACCAAGGAAGAAAATCTCCAGGAAGAATCAACGGTCAAGAACATCATTAAAGAGAAACTACCAGAGCTAAAGAATACATGCAATCAAATCCTGCATGCCTGAAGAGTAGAACTAAAGAGACTCCAGAAAAAACACCCCAAGACACATCCTAGTCACAGATATGAATCCCACAGATAGAGACAGAATTCTGAAAGCAGCAAGATCAAAAAGAGAAATTACATTCAAGGGAACATCCTTGAGATTTACTGCAGAACTGTCACTGGAAACACTCAAGGCCAGAAGGCGTGGTGGGACATAATGACAAAACTCAATGAAATTAATGCTTCACCTAGAATAATGCACCCAGCAAAACTCACTTTCAGGTTTGAAAAACAATACATGGTTTCTCAGACAAACAAGAGCTCAGAAACTTTACAGACTCAAAACCATTCTTAAAAGAAAAACTGAACGGCCAACTTTAAGACAAGACTGACTAATTAGACACACCAAACTTCGATATGAAGATGGCACTAACTCCCAGGACAATTTTTTATCTCAATGTCAATGGACTAAATGCACCAATTAGGAGACACAAAGTGGCTAAATGGATCAAAAAACTCAATCCAACCGTCTGTGTCTACAAGAAATGCACCTGAATAGTCAGAACAAACATAGACTCAAAATAAAAGGCTAGAGGAAAATCATCCAAGCAAACAACACCCATAAAAAAGCTGGGGTGGCCATACTAATAGCAGATGATGCAAACTTTATACTTAGGAAAGTTGTAAGGGACATTTTGTATTAATCAAGGGAAGAAATCACTCTCCTGAACATATATGCACCCAATAAGGGACCAGCAAAATATTTAATAAAATTGTTGACAAATCTAAAAAATAATATCAATAACAACACAATAATACTGGGAGACCTCAGCAAGGCATTGCCAAGACTTGACAGGTCAACAAGGCTGAAACACAACAAGAATATACTAGACCTGAAAAAAATGGAAGAAAGAGGCCCATTTTATATATATATATACATATATATACATATATATATATTTATATATACAGGACACTCCACCCCCAGAAGCCTGGATACAGATTCTTCTCTAATGTACAAGGGACATTCTCCAGGATAGACTACATGCTAGCACATAAAACATACCTCCATAATATCAAGAGGATAGAAATTTTGCAGGCTAACTTAGCTGAACACAAGGCCCTGAAATTATATGTGAACTACAAAGGGACACAGAAGAAAAACTTTAATACCTGGAAGTTAAACAGCCTAATACAGAATAACCAGTGGGTCCAAGATGAAATCAAAGAGGAAATCAAAACCTTCAGGAAAACAAATGACAATAAAGACACAAACTATCAGAACCTATGGGACACAGCAAAAGTGGTACTGAGAGGAAAATTTATAGCTTTGCAAGCACACATCAGGAAAGAAGGAGGGGCCTACCTGAATAGCTGAATGATGCACCTCATAGAATTAGAAAGTACTCCACAAAAGGACCCAAAAATAGGAAGACGGAGGAAATAATAAAGCTGAGAGCAGAAATCAATGAAGTGAAAACCTGAAAAATAATCCAAAAGATCAACGAAAGCAGAAGTTGGTTCATTGAAAAAATAAACAAGATTGATAGACCACTCGCAAAACTAACAAAGAAAGAGAGAGAGAGAAACTTGATAACTTGTATTAGGAATGAAAAAGGAGAGATCACTACTGATATGTCAGAGATTCAAAGGGTAATCAGAAACTACTTTGAGAAACTTTATGCCACTAAAAATAGCACTGGATGTACTTAATATAGCGATTAGGCAAGTAAAAGATATCAAGGGAACCTAGACAGGAAAGGAAGAAGTCAAGCTCTTGCTCTTTGCAGATGACATGATACTCTACTTAGAAAACCCAAACTACCAAAACGCTTCTAGAAACAATAGACTCATATAGCGAGGTGGCAGGTTACAAAATTAACACACAAAAATCAAGGACCTTTCTATACACCAATAGTAATAAGGAAGAAATGGACATTAAAAAAAAAAACAACCCCATTCACAATTATGCCACACAAAATCAAATATCTTGGAATCAACTTGACTAAAAATGTAAAGTACCTATACTAAGAAAACTATAAAACTCTGCTCCAAGAAATAAGAGAGGACCCATGGAAATGAAAGCACATACCCTGCTCATGGATTGGCAGGATCAATATCATTAAAATGGCAATACTCCCCAAGGCATTATACAGATTTAATGTGATCCCTCTAAAGATACCCATGACATTCTTCAAAGAAGTGGATCAGTTAATCAGGCACTTTTGAAATTCATTTGGAACATTAAACACCCTAGAATAGCTAAAATAATCATTGGGAAAAAGAATATGGGAGGAATTACTTTCCCCAACTTTAAACTGTACTACAAAGCAATAGTTATCAAAACAGCATGGTATTGGAATAAAGACAGGCTCTCAGATCAGTGGAATAGGCTTGAATACTCAGAGAATATTCCCCAGACATACAATCACCTAATTTTTGATAAAGGAGCAAGAAATCCTAAATGGAGCAAAGAAAGCCTCTTCAACAAGTAGTGTTGGCACAACTGGCTAGCCACTTGCAAAAAATTGAACTTAGACCCCCAGCTAACATCCTGTACGAAGGTAAATCCAAATGGATGAAAGACCTCAATATCAGACTTGAAATCATAAGATATATAGAACAACACGTAGGCAAAACAGTCCAGGATATTGAGACTAAAGGCATCTTCAAGGAGGAAACTGCACTCTCCAAGCAAGTTAAAGCAGAGATTACCTGATGGGAATATATTAAACTGAGAAGCTTTTGCACCTCAAAAGAAATAGCGCCCAGGATACAACAGCCCCCCACTGAGTGAGAGAAACTATTCGCCCAAAACCCATCAGATAAGGGGTTAATCTCCAAAATATACAAGGCACTTACAGAACTTTACAAGAAATAACATCTAATTCCATCAAAAATTGGGGAGAAGAAATGGACAGACACTTTGACAAAAAACAAATACACATGGTCAAAAGACATGAAAAAATTGCTCCACATCACTAATAATCAGGGAGATGCAAATCAAAACAACTATGAGGTACCACCTCACACCACAGAGATTGGCACACATCACAAAGAAGGAGAACAAGCAGTGTTGGTGGGGATATGGAGAGAAAGTAACTCTTATCCACTGCTGATGGGAATGCCGTCTAGTTCAACCTTTATGAGAAGCAATATGGAGAATCCTCCCAAAACTGTAAATCGAGCTCCCATACAATCCAGCTATACCGCTCCTAGGAATATACCCTAGGAACACAAAAAATACAATACAAAAATCCCTTTCTTACACCTATATTCATTGCAGCACTATTTACCATAGCAAGACTCTGGAAACAGCCAAGATACCCTGCAACAGATGAATGGCTAAAGAAACTAGTACATATACATAATGGAATATTATGCAACTGTCAGCAGAGATGAAGTCATGAAATTTTCCTATACATGTATGTACATGGAATCTATTATTCTAAGTGAAATAAGAGAGAGAGAGAGAAAGATGCAGAATGGTCTCACTCATCTATGGGTTTTTAGGAAAAATGAAAGACATTCTATAATAATTATCAGACACAAAAGAGAAAAGAGCTGGAAGTTACAGTTCACCTCATGAAGCTCACCACAAACAGGGTTGAGTTTAGTTAGAGAAATAAGTACATTTTGAACTATCCTAATATTGAGAATGTACGAGGGAAATAGAAAGCCTGTCTAGAGTACAGGCAGGGGTTGTGTGGGAGAGTTGGGACATTGGAGATGGGAATGTTGCACTGGTTATGGGTGCTGTTCTTTACATGACTGAAACCCAACACAATCATGTATGTAATCAAGTTGTTTAAATAAAAAAAGGACCAAAAAGACATATTCCAAGGAGTAGAATAGCTGGATCTTATGAAAGCTCAATTTCCAATAGTTTGAATAATGCTTGTATTGTTTTCTAAAAATGTTGAATCAGTCAACAAACATTTCCCCTAGCCTTAAAGGAAGATTCCTTCCTACCCACACCCACACCAACACTGGTGATTATTGTTTTATTAGTTGTTTTGTTTTTTTTAGGCCACGCCCGGCAATGCTCAGGGGTTATCTCAGAAAAATCTATTCTGGCTTGAGGGACCATATGGGATGCCAGGGGATCAAACCTTCATCTGTCCTGTTAGGATTATTGTTCTTTTTGATGAATGCCAAACTCTGTGGTACCAGGTGATATCATTGTTTTTATTTGCTTTTCCCTGGTGATTAGTCATAGAGCATAAAAGTTTTTTAAAACTCCTTAACTTTTTGCTGATTCTGAAACAGAAGCTTTGACCAGGCCTAGCTGGATCATTTTTATCTTAACTAGAATCCAGCAACATGAGTCAACTGGCATTGTTGTTTCTGTCATGTTGGCATGGAGCCTTATTCTCCACCTTATATTTTCTCATACTCTATTATACCATACCAACTTGTTGCTTTGGTACAAGTGAGCAATATGAAAAGTCCTTTGGTAGAGCATTCTGTTGGCCATGTTTCACTGGTTAAAGGAAGTCTCAGAAAAGTGAAAATTTAATATATGAAATTAACTTACATATTCTAAATAAATGATCTTCTGAGTCACATTAAAAAGTCCCTGAATATAAACAGACTATTAACTGGGAACATCAATGCAATCATATATTAAAGAGGTAAGGAAAAATAATTTGCCTAAGCTACAAGGACACAAATATGACCCCTAGGGGCCCGGGAGATAGCATGGAGGTAAGGCATTTGCCTTTCATGCAAAAGGTCATAGGTTCGAATCCCAGTGCCCCATATGGTTCCCCCTGCCTGCCAGGAGCAATTTCTGAGCATGACGCCAGGAGTAACCTTGAGCGCTGCCGGGTGTGACACAAAAACCAAAAAAAAAAAAAAATGACTCCTAGAGTTGAATAGGTACATGAGCCAAACCTATGGAACATAGCTTCATCCGATTTTTTATCTCTATTTTCAAGTTACAACAACATAGTTGAACAGTTGAAACACAAACAATAGTGCCTATAGCATCAATAATACTTTTTTATTGATTATTTTAGTTTTTGGATCACACCCAGTAGCTTTTAGGAATTACTTCTGGTTCTAAGCTCAGAAATCACTCCTGGCAGGCTTGAGGGACCATTGGGATGCTGGAATTCCAACCACCGTCCTTCTGTATGCAAGGCAAACACCTACCTCCATGCTATCTCACCAGCTACTGTTTCTTGATTTTTATAGAAAAATTTACTCAAGAGATTTGTTACTACAAGTGTTGTCTGTGAATGAGCAGCTTTGAAATTGCATGAGAGTTCATTGAAGTATCTAAAGGATATTATATCAGAGTTGATGTTTTAACAATAATCCTCAGATGATGTATATTACAACTTGAACAGAAATATAATAGCATCTAGACAGACTGAGCTCAATTTAAGGAGTCTAAGAGTTCCAGTGTCACTTCTTAAAGAGAAAAGAATCTCTTTAAGGGCTTAAATAATTGCCCAGGAACTATTTTTAAGTAGCCACACTCTCTTCTGTATTAGCTTCAGAAAGCTTGTTCATTTTGGTCAAAGTTCATTTAATGATACAAGGATACAGAGAGACATGCAAGTTCCATAAATGAAGACTGGAGAATGAGGTGATAGCAGTCTCAGGCAAATCAACTTGTCAGAACTGGACTCTGATTTCTGAGGAACAAGAAGAAAGTCAAAATTATGGTCAGAGTCAGTTAGTTATATAAAGTTAATGTTTATAAAATGATTAAAAAGAACCTTGGAAGATAACTCACAGGGCTGGAATGTTGAATACTTGGCATGCAGAGGGCCCAAAGTTAGATTTCTAGCATTGCATAACCTCCAGTCAGTACTTCCAGGTTTGACCCTGGTCACTCCCATACTGCTGAACTCAAGCAGCAAAGCAGTATAGGGAACAAATACTGAATCATCCAGACTACATAACAACAAATATTCCCAGTAATCTCTGAATAATCTCTGAGTGATAAAGAATGAAGAGAATTCCCAGAAAGCTTTGGAGTCAGGCCAGGATGCCTCCCTACAACTCTTTACTTCCAAATGCACCTAACAGCCACCTCCACAATCTAGGGCCTTCTGCGCATGTCTGTACTAGTGGCCAACACCATAGACGCATGTGACTCTTAAAAGAGAGGTCCATGAAGGATCTCTTTCATTCTTGGGAGCCAGGAGGTTTTGCCAGTGTGGGGAATGGCAAGTCTCTGCCATGCCAAAGGCCTTTTTTTTGTTGTTGTTGTTTTTTTTTGGTTTTTGGGTCACACCCAGCAGTGCTCAAGGGTTACTCCTGGCTCCATGCTCAGAAATTGCTCCTGGCAGGCACGGGGGACCATATGGGGCACCGGGACTCGAACCAATGACCTTTTGCATGAAAGACAAACGCCTTACCTCCATGCTATCTCCCGGGCCCTGCCAAAGGCCTTTTTAACCAGGCCAAAGAGGGGTGCAGGGCTTGAGTCATCCCAGCACCCTTCCACCTCCTTCCTCTGGAACTCCAGGGCTATCCCTGGGTCACACACCCAGGGAGCCAGTAAGGTGGGTTCTGAAGAATGGTTTAAAGGGGACCCCAGGCTTTCCCAATTTTTCACCCAGCTCTGGAGGAAGGGTTTGGGCAGGGGTGGTGAACCTCCAGGCTTCCAGCTCTTGAAGGATCTTAGTTTAGCCGAGAGTTTTTGCCAGTATAGGGAATGGCAGGCCTCTGTATTGCCAAGGCATTTGGAGGGGTGCGGGGCTTGGGTCACCCCAGCATCCTTCCACCTCCTTCCTCCGGGACTCCAGGGATACCACTGGACCACATGCCCAGGGAACCAGTGAGGTGGGTCCCGACTAGGAGTTTAAAGGGGACCCCAGGATTTTCCCATTTCCCACTTGGCTCCAGAGGTGCTGGCTTCAGAAAGTCGCAGGCAACTTTCCTTCCTACTCCTGTCCATTCTGAAACCGCATGAGGGCTAGTGCCCCCACATAGAACGTATAGACAATTATTTGGATAATATTGGGTTTAATTTGTTGTTATATATAGAGCATCTATGTGATAAACTTTACTTCTCCCCTTATCTCTCCACCCAGAAGCTTATTTTAGTCCTTTACTGCCTATTACCTCACATTTAACCATTTTTCCACTCAGTTCTTGGTTCCCCGTGAAGCACATTATTATCCCCACCCAAGCTGCCAATCAGGCTGAGAAGAAACCAGTACTCCGTTCCTACTTATGAACTCTCAGTAGCCTCCCATCCTCCACCTTCCTTCACTGTGTAATTGTGGTTTCTATCACATTAGGTTTCTGATTAGTTCCCACTCAAAGGTATTTCCCAATATGGAACTGCAGGGAGTCATTTTGCAGACTCCAGAAGACCAAATCATAGATCAAAGTGGGGTCCAAGATTCAACATCCTCCTCCTGACTATTTCTAATGACATAAAATGGATATGCATATCTCCTTTGAATATCCTAGATGTATTCCCTTAACTGCTATAATTCTTATTGAATCCCCTTATGCAGTGACAATTGTACCCATTGCTTTTTGCTTGTTTGTTTTTCCTCTTTGTGATTTGTTCAACAAGGAATTATGGTAGAAGAGTTACTTTAGAATTCATTTTAGAACCAAGTTAAAGGGATTGTTGGATTGTTCCCTTGGCTCCCTAGAGGCACCAATAATACATTGTGGCATTGTTCATCATTTGCATAGGAGCATGAAAATGGGAAAATACTACATATGCAAATAAGTTATTATCTAATAGAGATAGGAACACAAATTTTGTAATACAGTTAGGCCTTATACCCTGAACACTGGCATAATGACTAGCTCAGGCCTCTGAAGAAAGGACATTGCTATACACGCTTGAACCTTTGACCATCTATGGAAACAACCACAATTGTCTACAAAATTACCAGGAGGCAAACCTCTACCAGGGGAGACCCTGCCACTACCCTGACATTGACTTTACTCCAAGGATTGTTCCCTTGACACCCAGATGACACAGCAACTGCAGCAACTTGCTTGCAAGGCAGGATGCTCCGCATCTGAGAGTGAACTGAAATTGGAGGACACTCCACATCCTGACTTCGATGAAACACAGAATCCACACAGAAATCAGAATCCTTCTGGCACAGAAACCAGAATTTTTAACTACAGAAATTGAAGAACAACAATAGCTAATGTGTAGAAAAAATTAGCCGTTACCACAGAAAATGACTCAGGGGTCGAACAACCTAGTAGGCCTGGAACCCAGAGTCGGCCTTATGCCAGAGAACTTCAGGGATAAGGTCTCTTTGTATTTATCCATATTTTGCTGGCCCTATGCAAACAACAATGGCCACTCTCACACCATTATTGCTGTACATTTTTAGCTCTTATCCTTTTTTTTAAAGAAAAGCTTACTAAACTTTCTGCTGGTGCTTCAATGAATTCATTATGAGTCAATAGTTTTCAAAAATATTCTTTCCTTTCTCTTCCATCTCTTTACTTTTTCTTTCAATTTTTCATTAAAAACATGTTGCTTTTGGACTTTCTAAAAATGTATTATTATCACATTTTGACATTTTGACATGTATTACATGTCAACTATGTAATACATTTTCTTTAAATAAATAATTTTAAAAAAAGAGAGGTCCAACCAGAAGAAAAAACTCAAGGATATACTGACCTCATAACAACCCCAGCTGAGTCACACTGGGGTCTTTCAGAGGGTCTCTATAAACTACAGATGTCACAATCTTAGTTTATGAGCCCAGAACTTCAAGGCCTCAAATTTGTCAACCACATGGCATGTATGCATGTCATGCAATACCCTATACTTTTAATTCTTATTTCTCTGTAAAATTATGCTAAATATTAAGTAAATTATTTCTACCTACCAATGGGGCAGGCTTCAGAGGTTGGGAAACTGATGGCAAGTTTGGAGAAAGTTTTATATTTGTGGTGAAATATTGAATTCCAGAAATAATTGTATTATAAATAACTGTAAACCACAGTGTCTATAATAAATTTTTTTTGTTTTTTTTTTGGGCCACACCCGGTGACGCTCAGGGGTTACTCCTGGCTATTTGCTCAGAAGTCGCTCCTGGCAGGCACGGGGGACCATATGGGGAACCGGGGGATCAAACTGCGGTCCGCCCTAGGTTAGCGCAGGCACCTTATCTCCAGCGCCACCGCCCGGCCCCCCAATAAATTTAATTAAAAATAAAGTTAGTATAACTAGGGATGGTATTGGTCATGGTTGGCAGCTGAGATTTGTAAGAACAAACCTTACAAGTGTGGAAGTGTGAAAGTATGGAGATTGTGAACCCCTGCTATAGTGACCTTTTAGGTTTCTGTTTATTCTCAGTGACATATGCATGAAAATAAATTTACATGAGGAGGATGAGACCTGTGAGGCACAAATGGCACTCTATATATTTGGAATAAAATAAAATTTACCTGTATATTGATTATAAGCATTGAGTTTAATATAATCTAAATATAAAAGTTTAAATATTTTCTAAATCACATAAAACTATCAAAATGTTACCTATTACTGTAATCATTGTCATCATACTCATGATAATCATAATGAACAAGTATCAGAGTTCTAAGTAGCTCTAGGGATCAGCTATGTCCTTGATTTCTTATATATTTATATATATATATATATATATATATTATCCTTTCTTAATCTGTTCCAGTTGTTTTCTAGTCTGTTGACACTGACTTTGACTTGACATACTAAGAGTCAGTTCTTGCTATCAGCTACAATGCTAGTAGGAGAGCTGTCTTCCTGTTTTCTATTATGAGATCATCTGATTAGCTTATTTCTCTGAATCAATCATAGTTTACTCAAGCACATTATGAATCACTTCCTTTGGATCAGTATATATCTCTTATTCAATCAACTATGCCTGGCCAAAGTCTTTTCAGCAATCTTTTAAATTATATTGTCTGCGTTATTGAGAAGGATAGAAAAACCTATTATTTTATCATTAAGTTGAAAAAATGTTCATTAGCCTGAGCTGGAAACTCACTGAGACCCTAGCTTGAAATAATTTCTGAAAGAAATTGAGTGATCTAAGGAGAAAGTTATGTTACCAATAAATGTAGCTCTGAAAATAATTAATGGGCTCATCCGTATACAAAAACTGGTATTTGAACAAGATTAGATTTATCCAATGGCATTGAGCTTATTCTATGTAATATTTACCTTTAATAATAACATACTTGATTATTACACATGCTAGGTAATAGATTTATTGTAATAACAGTAATGTGTTACATTTTATAATAGTAGATAATAAGTATGTCTTATTTAAACTTATTTAACAAGTATGTCTTATTTAAACCTTATCATGACTATAAGTCAGTAAGAACTTAAAAATGGCCTCAGAATTGCCCACACAACAGCAATGATCAGAAAGACTACACAAGGTACCACAGGTTTCATATTAACTTTAACTGTAGCTTCTACTATAATCACCACTAGTGAAATAAAGCTGTATCAAAGAAAGGAATACACGATTGTCCAGGCTCTGGCTGCAGCGGCGGCCAGCAGTGCTAAGGAAGCGCTGGCAGATCGAGCGGCCACGACTATAACTGGAGGCAAAGCTGGGAAGGACAGCGGGAAGGCCAAGGCAAAGGTCGTGTCACGATCACAGAGAGCTGGACTGCAGTTTCCTGTGGGCCAAATCCTCAGACACTTTAAGACACGCACCACCAGCCATGGAAAGGTCGGTGCCACAGCCGCCCTGGAGTACCTGACTGTTGAGGTGCTAGAGCTCACGAAAATGCCTCCAAGGACCTCAAGGTGAAGGGAATCACCCCAGGCCACCTGCAGCATGCCATCCGAGGTGATGAGGAGTTGGACTCACTCATCAAGGCTACCATCGCTGGCATGGAGGAAGTGGGGAGGGTGATTCCTCATACCCACAAGTTTTTAATGGGGAAGAAGGGCAACAGAAAACTGCCTACAGCTATCATGACACATTGTCCACATCTGCTGTTCCTGGAACCCAAGAAACCACGGTGACGGGTGGGTCCTTTGGAAACCACTCAAGGGCAGTTTAGCTCTTGCTCTAGAGCCCACAGCAGCACGTGTGACCCTAAACTCAGAGTGAGGCTTCATGTGTACGAGCTTCCTGTTGATTGGCTAGGTCCCTCCCATGTGCTTTATACAACATGGAATAGATAAACCAATTTTGCAAAAGTGATTCGTCTCATAACTTGCTTGTGATGTATTGGAAATATTCTGCTCAGACTTTGAATTTTGAAAAATATTTTAAGATTATGTAGGCTAATTTAAATTAGGAATCTAGCTTCACCATGATTGATACTATATTAGAGCCCTAGAGTCCATTTATAGTAGGCAAACATTATGTTAAGTACCAGGAAAGATAATACCTGCCTATTAAGTTTAGATACATCAATTATTAGGAAATTGTCCCAGTTTCTGAGATGTTAAAGTTTAAACTGATCAAATAGTGGAATTACTGGAGTTATTGACTGAGCATTTACTATGTATGTGTCAGGCCTTATGCTTAAAGTGTGTATGACAGTTTTTTTGTTTTTTGTTTTTTTTGGGGGGTCACATTCTGTGGACTCGGAGGTTACTCCTGGCTCAGTACTCAGAAATCGCTCCTGGGGGGCACAGGGTACCATTTGGGATAAGGCAAATGCCCTACCGCTGTGCTATCTCTCTGGTCCACAGTGCATGACATTTTATTTTGGGGGTTTGAGGTAGCACAGTGGGAGGCCTCTTGCCCTCCCAATTCACAGCTGACCAAAGTTCAATCCCTGGTACCCTGTAGGGGTACCCCGAGCCCTCCTAAGAATGATTCCTAAGTGTAGAGACAAAAGCTTGCTGTGTATGGCTCAAAAAAAGTTTGGGGGGGGGTCTAAGTGATGGTATGGTGGGTGACTACTTGCATGCAGCTGGCCCTGGTTACATCCCTGGGACTCCATATGGTCCCCTGAGCCCACAAGAAGTGTGATTCCTGAGCAGAGGCTCCTCCAGGACTTAAGCCTTGAGCTTCTCCTGGTGTGGCCCCAAAACAAAACATTGTTGCTGAGGCTTGAGTCCAGGGTCTCACACATGCATCTAAACACACTTATATCCTCTGCTACCCAGATGCCTGACCATCGAATCATTAAAAATATGTAACTTCTGTGTTCAGTGGCTTGCCAGAATGCATTTCTCCAGTAGCTAGAAAGGGTCAGTGCTGTGGTCCAAATTTAGATTTAATTTAGAGTCACTCTACAGCTCACACAACTTACCTGGGGTTGAAGTTCAATATCTCCATTTCAGCATTATAACTTTCAGTGCTTTCATTGATATAGTAGCATTTATTAATTTGTATAGTATTTTTAGAAATGATGTTAATTTTTATGTTGCTAGATCAAATTAATGTTAATGGTCCATCAGCAAATTCTATTTTCTGCCTAGAAATCTTCATTAAAAAAGAAAAATTTGGGGCCAGTGAGGTGGTGCTAGAGGTAAGGTGTCTGCCTTGCAAGCGCTAGCCAAGGAAGGACCTTGATTTGATCCCCCAGCATTCCATTTTGTTTCCCCCAAGCTAGGGACAATTTCTGAGTGCTTAGCCAGGAGTAACCCCTGACCATCAAAAGGGTGTGGCCGAAAAAAGGGGAAATTTTTAATGTTTTATAATGCAATACTCAAAATAACTCATTTTCAAAAATTAGTTTATTATGGAAAAATTTTAAAATATAGAAAAATAAAGAGAGAATAGTGTCATAAAAAAGAAAGGAATACACATTCTATTGATTCCTCATACTCTGTTCTTTGAAATCAGACTATCTGAATCCAGAATCCTCTCTACAAACTTCACAGCCCTGGATATAAACACATGTTCTTGCAGAGACTCTGCTTTATTGTTGAACTTTTTATTTAATGCTGACAACACTATATTTGCATGTTCTGGGATAGCAGAAATATCATTTAACTCATGTCAAAATTCACTAAAGGGGCCAGAGTGGTGGCACAAGTGGTAGGGCCTTTGCCTTGCAGTGCTAACCTAGGACGGACTGTGGTTTGATTCTCTGGTGTCCCATATGGTCCCCACGCCAGGGGTAATTTTTTTTAAATAATGTTTATTGTGACCAATGTGAATTACAAATCTTTCACAGTAATATTTGTGGTACATATGACATTGAATCAGGGGTATCCCAACACCAGTGTTGTCTTCCCTCCAGCCACCAGTTCCCAGCATCCCCCTATTTTGCCCCCAGACTTGCTATGGTAACTGATCCCCTCTGTGTATAGTTTGTTGAAGATTGGCTATCGATTCTGTGTTCTTTGATTTTGGGTTTGGTGTTTAAGTCTGATCCTTTTTTATTTCTACTCATTGTTTATACAACTGTTTGGTTCTGGTACCATCCATTTCTATTTCCCCTCAATTTATAAGGCAGAACAAGATGATTCAAGTTATATGGTTTTGTTTGAAAGAAAACAACAACAACATTCAAACAAACAAACCTGGGGGAGTCTGTCTAGAGATTTTAAATATCAATTTAAAAAGAACAGAAAAAAGAAGAAAAACATAACAAAAAAATCTAAAAACAGAAGAAAACAAAAAATAAAAGAAGCAAAATCACATAAAACATCAATACTAGTAAGTACAAAAAAAGCACCACAGCAACAAATACAGTAGCCAAACAATAACCACTAGAATGAAAGAAGAAAAGAAAAAAGGAAAAATGGCTGGTGTGGCTAGGTTTTATTTTGTTTGTTTGTTTTGTTTTGTTTTGTTTTTGCATAGGCACAGTAATTTGGGGGAAATTAGAAAGGGAATTCCCTTGGTCTAAAAAATATAAGATTACTCTGCTCTTGAAACATACTTTCATGGGAATAACTACTGACTCTATACACACTCCTTTTCACACCCCAAGGACATTATGGTGCCAGGAAACTTTCGGCTCAGTTGTGGATGATAGATTCAGGCTTCTATCTTGAGATCTTGTATTTGCACAAGTCTTAGGATGAAGCCTAGGTTAGCATCTTTCTTTATGGTTCTAGCAATTCTGTTCTATCACTGTTGTAATCGGTCTTCTGTAACTGATGGTCTTGGTTTTTACACAGATCCTAGGACGAAGCCTAGGGTAGTCTTTCATTATGTTTCTGGAAGATCTGCTCTGTTGCAAAGTCAAACCTCTGGAATTAGAGATCATGGTTATTGTGTAAATCCGAAGTCAAAGCCTAGGCTATGGTCTTTCTTTTTGGTCCCTGGATAAGTTTTGCCCAGTCATGATTGTCAAAGTCAGTTATCTGTAGTTAGTGATCTTGGTTTTTGCACAGATCAAAGTATGTTGTGTCTTCTGAATTCATCTTACCATTAGGTGATTATAAAACAACCTGCTTTTAGATCAAGTTGTTGCCTTTTCCTCATTGTCAGGATGTCCTATCAAAACTGGTGCAAGTTGGTGCTAGAGCAGTATTAGGAGTTTCCCAAGGGTAGTTTGGTTCCTGGTACTGTTGCAGGGAACTGTGCCCATTCTATGTCTGGGCTCTAGGGTTCAGGTCACTATCTGATCTCATGAAGTCTAATTGGGTCCACATGAAACATGTTCAGGGTGGGAGGTGCCCCTGCATTAAAAAATGTATGGGTTCTTATCCCTAGTAGATAAGAACTTGATTATGTACATAGAATTTCCCCATTTTGTATGCCTTTGCAAAAAGGAATGTTGTATTGCTGGTGCATTTGGGGGTAAGAATGTCAGGCTACACAATATCTGTGCCCTGATTTTGATCTGAGCTTTTATCCAAGGCAGTCTTTTTCTTGTAGGTTTTCATACCAAACAGAACCAAAACAGTTATACTTAAAGAAAGAAAGAATATATATATATATATATATATATATATATATATATATATTTGTGAGTGTGTGTATAAAATAGTGGAAATATATAAAAATATATTTACAAAAAGTAATTGAAGAAAAATGAAGTGATATAAGAGGCTACCGTAATTTGGGAGTTGACAGACTCTGTATATATAAAACATATATAAAACATATATATTTATATAACATATATAAATATATAGACCTCTGCATTACTTTTGAGGTATTCTTGTGAGGGCCAGGAGCGATTTCTGAGTGCATAGCCAGGAGTTACCCCTGAGTATCACTTGATGTGATCCAAAAAGCAAAAATAAATAAATAACCTAAAAGATTCACTGCAAACATTAAAATTTCCTTGCAACTCTTCCTGAGTGTTCACTCTCTTCCATATACAGAATGAAAGTTATGTCTTCCTTGACTTCAGATAACTTTATATATTTCTCTAGGGAAGCCTTTCTTATACTGAAATTGTATTAGGTGTTTGCATTTCCTCAATATCATAAATTTCTGAAAAGTACATTGTGAGTTTTTTTACTTTATGTCTCAAGTGCCTATCAAAACATAAAAATCATAAAAAATCATAAACATAGCAGTTGTCTCACCACTTGTTGCTGAATGGATGAGGAATAAATGAATAGTTGCCATTCATAAAGAGCTTTTGATATAAAGTTATGTTCTATATCACTTCAATGTTAAGAAGTAGATTGTGGGGCTCGGGAGATAGCATGGAGGTAAGGTGTTTGCCTTTCATGCAAAAGGTCATCGGTTCGAATCCCGGTGCCCCATATGGTCCCCCGTGCCTGCCAGGAGTGATTTCTGAGCATGGAACCAGGAATAACCCCTGAGCACTGCCGGGTGTGACCCAAAAGCCAAAAAAAAAAAAAAGAAGTAGATTGTACTACAGTGCAAATGTTTAATAAATTTTTCATTGTATTCAATTATTTTTTCAATTAGATCTCATGATACATTTGTGGACAATATGAGCAAGTTTAATCTTAAGGAAGACTATCAAAGCCATTTAGTCTAAAAATACACTGTGGCATTGTTTTAAAACCTCTTTGAAAAACATAGCTGCTTACAAAATAAACCATTTCATTTGGGTATCTCTGCTTGCTTCCTGTTCCATTTCCCATATTATCTATCATTCAACACTAAGATAGTACTTCATTTACTTAGAAACAGTTTAGTGGATTAGTCATTTAACTAATGGAGCTTGCCTCTCTTGTTCAGAAAGCAAACATAATGAAAAGTAAATACTACTGAGTAGATCAAGTAACCACATTCAGTGACTGCACCTGCCATTCAGACCACTCTCTAGGGGCAATTTTAAAATATCTAGCAAACTTATTTATTTACCTTGTGCACTTGGAGTTAAAAGAGCACTGGAACATGAGTTAAAATTCTGGGTTCCAGCCAAAGTTTTGATCCCAAGAGTTGTTTAATCATTTGTTGGTTACTTACATCTCAGATTCTTACCCTGGATGTTAAAAAGGTAGAGTTAAGCCGAATTCTAAACATCTTCTCAATCTTAAAATTCTCTATTCACTTACTTAGAGTGTGTGTGTATGTATATATATATATATATACACTAAGTAAGTATATATAGCATACATATATGTATGTTATATATATAAATAAATATATAAATATATACCATATCTATGGAATATATAAATAAAGCCTTTAAGCACATTTGTTTAACTCGCTTGTTATGCTTTTAATCCTTTCCAAAGGATTTTTATTAGAAAATTCCATATATTTATTATCTATACAACTATTTAAAAAAAACAATTGCTGAATCCTAAGTTGGGAGCTCTTTCAAGGATGATTAAAAGTAAAAGCCTTTATTTTCCAGGGGTATCATTTTTTCTTCCTTATCCCACATTTAGTTCAGAGAGTTCAGTTATCATTCCAAAGACTTAGGATATCAATCACAGAGATTTTTTCAATCATTTACCTTCAGTAAGACCACAAAGAATTAAACAGCAATCTCTTTTTCATAAGTTTTCCAAATTCAGAGGTAGGATTCAAATGAAGATTTACCTGTTAGCAGCTATGAAGCATAAAAACACTGCAGATGATATTGAACTTACCCTAAATTAATTTTCTTTCAGTTGTAATAGGAAGCATTTTTCTCTACAAAATCTACTGGAGAATATTTAAGTTGTGTTTACACTGCTGTATCTTATAATACTAGCAGTTTGCACAGAAAAGTTCATCAAATAATCTGTAAATTTTTATTTTTAATATATTACTGAATTTCAGTCTATGTAAAAATTATTGTTTATGATAGTTTCCAAACTGACCCATTTTTTGTCTAAAAAAGTCACTGAAAAGTCACTAAACACCAAAATTATAATTTCTGAGAAGCCATATTATCCCACTAACCATCTGCAATAAAACAAACATCAGATGTATAGTCAAGATATTGCCACCCTAACATTTGAAATAGGAATATATATGACAATCAATTTAGGTAATTAAACATCTTTTTATAAAGTGAAATTTTAGAAGATACCCTAAGAAATTTAATATGTGGAAATAAAAATTTACACAGAGAATAGATTTATGATGCTTTACAGAAAAATGCACAATTATATTATATTTAATGCTAAATTTTCCTAATACCATCAAGGAAAGTTTAATAATATAAATTCATAAAATCCAATGTGGGGCATTGCTATGTATTATGGTATTATGAGTATCACAATTATTATATCACACTCTTTTTACTTTATTACTTGCTTTTTATTTCCACATAAACATAATTGAAGTCTAAATTTTCTTTAAAAATAAGTTATTTTCTGAATATTATAAAAATGCTGTGTATAAATTTGAAATTGATATGAGAAAATAAAATTTAAAAAAATCTCAAGATAAAATATTTGCCTGGGAACTTTTCACCTTGAACATTTGTCACAGTGTCACAGTCAGTCAGACATGATCCATTCACCCCTAAACTTTGGATCTCATCTTTGGAACCAGCACAGTTTTCTGCACCAGAACCAAAGATTGAACTTCTATCAAAAAAGGCTCTAATGATGTCCTGGCATAGACTTGCTCCAGAGTGGATCCAGGTGTCATATAATACCCTGATGAGTTAGAATGAGCAACAACTTGTTTTCAAAGCTAGTTTTCCTGCTTCTCCACCTAACAGTGAAATGAATCTAGAAGACACTCTGTGACACCCTGACTTTGACATAGAATCTATGCAAAAATCAAAATCTCTAATTACAGAAATCTGATTGTGACAACTATGATTGAAGAGATCTTTTCTTGGGACCATAAAGAAAGACTTTGGGGTTAGACAACTTAGTATGCCCAAAGCCTGTTGTTTGTCTTATGGCAGGATACTTCATGGGCAGTGTCTCACTGTTTTTATGACAAAGGTTTTTCCTTTCTATTTTCCCCAACTTTTGCTGCACCTATGCAAAAAAAATTGCCACCCCCTTTTATTTCTTCTTTTCTTCATTCTTTTTATCTTTTAAATATTACCTGCTATCTTTTTCACAGAATCTTGGAACACTGATTACTTTGCTTTACCTTATATTTCTGCATTTTACTATACAATTCAGAAGAAAGAAAAAGAAAGGATGGGAGTCATGGACCAAGTAGTCTCAGATGCATTGGTGGAGAAAAATGTACAGAACTAAAAATACAAGCCAAAGTCAAGAACAATAGAATCAAGAGACCTAAACTTTAAGAATAAAAACTTAAATGGTCCTGTTATATTGGCAGGCCAGGGAATGAAGAGTGGTTATTTAAGATGCACTCTTGGATCGTTGACAGAGGGAGGTCAACACTGGTGATGGGATGACCCTGATTCATTGTATATCTAAAATTCAACTATGAAGAACTTTGTAGATCACAATTGTTTCAATAAAATAAAATTAAGAGAATTATTTGCAACCCCTTTTTAAAATATTAAATTAATTCAAAATGGTCCCAAGAAACTGACACAGACAGAAAGAGAGATAGTAGGGTCCTCTTTGGGATTCAGAATCACCATTTCTGTACCTAGATCAGAACCCCGAGAAGTGCACAGCCATTGCACTCATTCCACATACAGAGAATTCTTCCAGGCACACAGTTACACCACGATGCTCAATACAAACACCTCTAGACTGCTAAAGTCATAATGAAAAGGCAACACAGAACCCCACCATGCTTATAAGAGAAAATAGTAGCTCTGAAAACCCAACCAGTATCATCCAGGTGTGAAATCATAGGTATAGTATTCTATTCCACAATCCCCTGTGAGGGAGAGGGATTCCCATGCCCCCAATCTGGGTAGGACAAGAAATGAGAGTCTGGTAACAATTGCTATATAGAAAAAAATCCAAACAGTATTGGGAAAAAATAACAGGCCAGGAACTCACACCACAGGCTGTTTACCCACAAGCCAGCAGCTCCACCAGGTGGAATGATGAGACGAGATTGCAGCTTCCCCTCCAGACTTCCCAAGCAGTCTTTATTAGGAAAACAAAATCCCACCCCAAGGGTGGGGACAGGGCCAAATCTACAAAATCTAACAAATAAGCCTCAAGAAGATATGAGAGCAGAAATGACAAAAATTCAAACAGGAATGACAGAACTGAAAAATTTGGAAGATGAAATGAGAAACTCATTGGAAAGCAACAGTTGCTGAAGACAAAATCATCCCAAAAAGAAAAGAACACATTTTCCAAAATAGATCACATGCTGGGCTACAAAACTTATGTTCATAAAATCAAGGGCCATAGCAATAGCAAGCCACCAAGCCAGGTGGATTCCTATCATCTCATATGGTCTCCTGAACTTTCCAGGAGTGATTTCTTAGTGCAAAGCCAAGAGTAACCCCTGTTTACTGCTGGGCATGGTCCAAAAAACAACAACATAATCACGATAGAATCAAAATTTCTATCAAGATATAAATTGTATCAATGATCTTCTTAGATCATAATGTACTAAAATTAAAAGTTAATTTGAAGCAGAAACTGAACTCTGAGTGCCTTCATATCCATCAATTTCAGTAGGTCATTATTGAGCCATGTACAGGTACATTTATTAATGGGGGAATCAGTAGGCCCACCAGTTGTATACCTGGAAGTAAATACAGGAATGGAGAATTGAGAAAATCTCAAGGGATTCCTCAAAAGACCTGCTGTGGATGTTTAGTCCCTGTATGGAGAGATGAGGAATTCCCAAAGAGATATTTCTGAGACTCGTGTTATAATACTGATATTTATTACTATTTATTTATAAATATATTTATATATAATTTATTTTATTAAATAAACTATTTAACCAAAGATTATTCCGAAATACACTGATATGTTTGTGTTATTTTAAAATAGCTCCAAATGAACCATCATTCATATCTTAAAAACATATTGGGTTCAGGAAAAAATAGAGTGGTTGGGGTGTAAGCTACTCTGAACTCAGATCTATTCCTGGCACCAAATTGTCCCCAAAGTATATAGCTCGAGGTCTCTAAACACCACTGAATGTTTCCCTGGAGGTGGCTGGGTAACTCTGGCACCACAGGCAAGAAAATGCAATGCTGCATTGATCTTCTGGACCAGCTGACTAAAAATCATAAGTGGAGGCACTAAAATTCCTGAGTACCACTTGGAAGTTAACAATTCCACCCTTTTAAAAACACCTAATAAAAAATAGTAAATTGCAACATTTTCACTTCATTATTCTATTTGTTCTAAGTATTGGGCAAACCTAAAAGTAGGAGCTGGAGAGAGCACAGAGGGCAAAGCCGTTGCCTTACATATCACTCACCTGGGTTAGATTCCCCAGTACTACACCATCCAATATATTAGAAGTGATCCCTGAGCACAGAGCCACCAGTGGGGAAAAATTGTCTACAATGAGAGATAGAAAGATAATACAGGAAGTAAAATATAATAAAGCATATAATTTGCATATCTTGCACTCTGCTCATATGAGTTTGATTCCAGGTACCACATATAGTCCCTTAGCACCATGAAGTGTGAAACTTCCCCAAAACAGAAACAGGAGTAAGATCTGAGCACTGTCAGATATGAATTCAAAACCTAAAATAAAATAAATTAATTTAAGATGATTGAAAAATAGTGATCTTTATTATAAGAATATGAAAAATATTGAGGAACCATAGAGATACTATCAAAATTTAATCTTTATTCTAAGAATGTAAAAAATATAGAAAGGTAATAGAGATATTACAGGGCTAAGAACTTGCCTTGCACACAGTCAACCTGGGTTCTATCCTCAGAGCCACTTTTGGTACCAAAGCACTTCTAGGAATAATTCCTGAGCACAGAGCCATGAATAAGTCCTAAGCATTATCAGATGTGCTCCAAAAACAAAAGGAAAAATTAAGTGTACCCACTAATTCAGATTTGGAAAAATTAATCAGAAACTGACATTCTGAAAAACTCACTATAGAAATCTCAATAGAGGTTATTTGCTATATATTAGGTAAGATTTGTTTTTTAATTTTAATAATTTTTATTGAGACCCATGTGAATTACAAGTCTTTCACAGTTATATTTTAGAAAAATAGTGACAGGGCAATTTTAGAGCAATTCCTCACCACCATAATTGACCTCCCTTCAGCCTACTTTCTCAATATGTATTCCATACTTTACCTCTTTACTTCCTGAAAGTGTAACTGGTCCCCTTTGTATATAACTTGTAGATCATGATTCTGTTATCGTTGACTTTGGATTTGATATTCAGGCATGATAATTATTTATTTCCACTCAATGTTCATGTGACTATTTGCTCCTGGTACCATCCACTTTCTTTTTTCCCCCTTAATTTATGAAGAAAAAAATTATTCAAGTTCCATGCTTCTGTTGTAAAAAAGAAAAAAAACTGGGAGGAATCCATTTAGGAGCTGTCAACATCCATTTAAAAGAAGAAAAAGGGAGGAGAAAAAATGAAGAAGAAGCAATAACAGAATACACAACAGGCACATAAAAACTACTAAACAACAACATGAAAAAAAGACAAAATAAAAAAGAAAGAAAGAAAAAAGGAGAGCTGGTGTGGCGAGGTTTGGTACCTATTTTACTTTTTCTTCTTTCCTTCTTTCCTTCCTTCCTTCCTTCCTTCCTCTCTTCTTTTTCTTTTGCTACGCACAGTAAGTATTGGGGAAATTTGAAAGGGAATTCCCTTAACCTAAGAGATATAGGGTTACTCCATCCTTGAAGCATATTGTCATGGGAACAACTACAGGTTCCAGATATGCTCATTATTGAATGCCAAATTCTTTTTATGGTGCCAGGAAATATTCTGCTCAGTTGTGGATGAAAAAAAAAACAGTCCTCTGTAATTAGAGATCTTGGTATTTGCACAGGTCATAGAAGGAAGTCTAGGATAGAATCTTTCTTTATGGTTCTATAAGTTCTGCTCATTCACAGTTGTAATCAGTTTTCTGTAGATAGTGATCTTGGTTTCTGCACACATTTTAGAATGAAGCCTAGGATATAGTGTTTCCTTATAGTTCCAGAAGTTCTGCTCAGTCATAATTGTCAAATTCAGACTTCTGGAATTAGAGATCACGGTTTTTGTTCATAACCTTATGCTGAAGCCTAGGCTTGGGTTTTTCTTATTAAACCCAGGAAAAGTTTTCCCCAGTTGTGGTTTTCTTCTGTAATTAGACATATTGGTTTATTGTGCATATCAAGGACTTAGTGTTTTTTTATTTCATCTTACCATTAGGTGATGAGATAGGGCAATCTGTTCTTATATCTAGTTGTTGCTGTTTCCTCATTGACAGGATGTTTTATCAATCTGGGGCAAGTTGATGCCAATGTGGTATTAGGTGCTCCCTGGAGTGTGTTTGATTCCTGGTGCTGTTGGAGGGAACTGTGATGTTTCTACAGTTGAGATCTGGGGATCAGGGTTGGAGGGTCACTGTCCAATCACATTGAGTCTAAGTCAAGTTCCCATGACAAACTTTCAGGGTGGGAGGCACCCCTGTACTATAAAATTTGTGGGTTCTTATCCATAGTAGATAAAAGCTTGTTTCTATACATACAATTTCCCCCCTTTTTTAGTATGTCTATGCAAAAGGGAACAGTGCCATATTATAGTGCTGGTGGAAGTAAGAATGATTCCTTCCTTACACCTATATCCATTGCAGTACTATTTATCATAGCAAGACTCGGAAACAAGCAAGATACCCTTCAACAGATGAATGGCTAAAGAAACTGTGGTACATATACATATACATATATACACATATACATATATATACATATACAGCTGTCAGGAGAGATGAAGTCATGACATTTTCCTATACATGGGTGTACATGGAATCTAATATTTTTTGAGATTTCAAATTGCATATTTATTTGGAGTACTGACTATCCTTGCCCAACACAAATCACATGCAGAACTTTATCATGCTCAGCTGTCATTCCAGGTAGATCAACAGACTCCCTAGATAAGTCCTAGACAATCTTGCTTTTGAATACTAAATGGGTAACATTTCCAATCAGCCAATATACCAGATTTCTGCTCTAGAATGACACGGTCATGTTTGAAATATATAAAGCTATACACAGGATAGTATTGTCCCAGATTTACTAAATGAAACCTGGATCTAGAGGTTTCAGGTAGAGAACAATGATTTGTAAACACAGACCTAATATCAGGACTAAACTCGTGTCAAAAGTTCAGATTTCCTCCACCAAAATATATTATATCTCTACGATAATTTCCTGATTGCCCATATCTTACACATGGAATCTATTATGCTGTGTGAAATAAGCCAGAGAGAGAGAAAGACACAGAATGGTCTCACTCATCTATGGGATTTAAGAAAAATGAAAGACATTCTTGCAAAAATAATTTTCAGACACAAAAGAGAGGAAGGCTGGAAATGACAGCTCACCTCATGAAGCTCACCACAAAAATGAGTTCAGTTAGAGAAATAACTGCATTGTGAACTATCCTAACAATGAGAATGTATGAGAGAAATAGAAAGCCTGTCTAGAATACAGGCAGGGATGGGATGCGAAGGAGGGAGATTTTGGACACTGGTGATAGGAATGTTGCACTGATGATGGGTGGCGTTCTTTACATGATTAAAACCCAAACACAATCATGTATGTAACCAAGGTGTTTAAATAAAATATAAAATAATATTTAACAAAAAAAGGAACCCCCCCAAAAAAGATGACAAGCTATACAATCTCTGTGCCTTGGTTTTGACCTAAGCATTTATCCCAAGCAAGACATTTTTTTCTAGAATGTCATACCAAGCGGAACTCTAGTAAACAAGTAAAATTAATATATAGAGAGATTAAAAAGATGAGAAAATAAAAAACTTTAAAATATTTAAGAACAAAGAAGGTAAAAGAGGAAATATAAGTAGAAAAAGGTGGATGGAAGAGGTTACTTTTACATTTGGAAATAAACACACTAAGAGACATAAATATTGAGATATTAAACATACAAAAATATAGATATCCTCATTAAGTCTTTTAAGATATTCTGGAGGGGGCATAAGATTCAGAGCCCATTTGCATCTCACACCATTGTTTGGTTTGAATAATGGTTTGCAAAATAAGGGATTGAGTAGTGATCTTGAGCTGGGGCTCTTTCTGGGGCTAAATTTAGCAGCATGCAACAGTCCACATTTAGGGGGATGTGTGAGAAGAAGTTCCACAGAGAATGAGTCTGCAGGAGTGGTGGTTGCAGCTTCTTGCTGGGGCCTGAGCTGTGGGACTGAGAGGCTGTCCTTTCATTCTGGAAGTTGGTGGTAACTTATTGGGCTGACGGTCAGTCATCATATCTAATGAGTTAAGAAATGAGGGTAAAGAGGGTGAAATAGGGAGGGATAACAGACCAGGATTGGGGAACGAAAGGAAAGAAAAAAATTCTGAAGGGGAAGGGGGACAATATATAAGGGAGACTATATACAGTATAGGCATGGATCGTTTACAGTAAACTTTGGACAAAGAGGAGTCCACTGAATACAAATGCATGCCCACTTATAGACAGACATTAGAGATTCATAAATAATTTTGGAGGACTGACATTCATAGAATGGGTCTGGGTGCGTAAGAAATAATTGTGTTAAGGAAAGATAGATAGCTAAAATATAGAATATAGATTAAAAGAAAAAAAAGACCTTTTCTGCCCTTTTCTGCCGAGCGGGCTCTGAACAACAAGGAACTTCTCCAGGACCCACACCCGATAAGATGTCCTCACGTGACCCATGTGGGGCCTATCAAGCCAGGCGATTGGGCACCCAGAGACTTTAAAAGAACACCAACCATAAGCTCTGCCCCCTTTTCTGCCTCTTTTCTGCTGAGCCAGCTCTGAACAACAAATAACCTCTCCAGGGCCCGCACCCAAAAAGTGCGGCAGCAGCTTACCTTGTAACCCCCGAATTCCATTACAGCACATTGTAAGAAGCAATCTAAAGCCAAAAAAAAAAAAAAAGAAAAGAAAAGAAAAAGAAATATTATGTATTACATTCTGGGGACTTGAGGGACAAATTATTTGTACCTGGGTTCTGATTTATTTTTCTTAATGTCTTTGACTGAAAGTTCAAAGTTAAGATGTCAGCAAGGGGACCTCTGAGAATTCTGTTTATGGGTGATTGTCCTTCCACTGTAACTTTACCTTGTCCTCTTTCTTTGCATCTTTGTTCTCATAATTAAAAATAAAAAATAATAAAAAGAAAGAAAAAGAAGAGAAAATAGGATAAAAGAAAGACAAAAGAGGAGAGGGAAGAAAGATAAAAAATAAGAAAAGGAAAAAATGGGCCAATGCCTCAAAGTGGGAAGGTTTTCCAATTTCTAGGCACTTCATCATTGACAGGGGTAAACTTTTATAAATAAAGCTTTCAGGATTAGTTAGATTGTGGCTGAAGAATTTTAGAATCAGCATAATTTTCATGTCCAGTTTAAAAAGCACTATGATAGTGCACACTGTAAGAGGTGTCAGAACTTCCGGCTTCCAGCATAATTAAGGATTCAAACTCCTCTCTGGGAATTGAAAGCTTTAGCATGCAACACAGGGACAGTGTGGCTCCATGCTGTAGGGTTTTTGGCCAAGCTTGAGGGAATATGCAGCCTTTGGCTGCATCCCACGACCTTCTCTCTCCTTCCTCCTGGATCCCAGAGTTACCCTGGACCACCTGCCTAGGGTGGCAGCCAGGTGGGTCTGGCAAGCATTTTTAAGGAGATGGGCCCCAGGCCTCCCCCACCCCCCACCCTGCACCAGTGGCGGTATTGGGGTAGGGCAATGGTGGGTAACCTTTTTTCAACTGAGCCAAATCTCACCAAAACCACGATTGAAATTTATTTTGAGAGCCACACAGGGCGTGCACTGACTTAAGCTAGGAGCAGAGACCTGACTCCTGGAGCAGCTGCCTGGCACACAGAAGAACCACATAAAAAAGTGTAAAGAGCCATATGGGGCTCATGAGCTGCAGTTTGCCGACCACTGGTAGCCAACCCAGTAGGGGACTGGTGAACTTCCCTTCCAACTAATCCCCATTCTCAAACCACAAGGGGGCAATAGTCCCTGAGTGTAAAATGTATATAGATTTATAGGATATCATACAGTTTTAATCCACTTTTCCTTAAATAGTATGGATAGTTAAATAAAATATCATAGGTGTTCCTCTATGTTTAAAATATACAGAATGTCTACGTTGTATTATTCCCTTCTCCGCACTGGCTCACCACCTACAGACTCATTTCTAGTTCTTTACTCTCACCCCCACTCTCTATTACCCTGTATGTAAGCCATTTTTACCCTCAGGTGTTTGCTCCTTATGAAGCAGATTAATATCCTCTCTCAAGCTAACCTCCAGCCAGCTCTCAAAATGAGAAAATAAACTCTCAGCCTGAGAAGAAACCAAAACTCTGCTCCTATAAATTTTATTATCAATGAACGCCTATGCTCCAACTCCCTTCACTGGATACCTGTGCTTGATACCATAATCACTTTTCGAGACAACCCCACTCAAAGTCATTTCCTGATATTAAGTGGTAGGAGCTACTTACAGACCCCTGATGGCCAAATCACAGACCAAAGTGGTGTCCTGGAAAAAACCTCCACCCCCCTCAACTGTTTCTAAAACATAAAAGGGTCCTTGTTTATCTCCTTTGTATATCTTGATGTATTCCCTTAACATCTATAACTCTTTTTGAATATTCTCTTATGCAGTCGCAGTTTTGACCACTATTTTTTGTTTGCTTGTTTGTTTATCCCCTTTGAGATCTGCTCAATAATCAATGCTGGTAGAAAAGTATAGAATTCATGTTAGAACCAAGTTCTGAGGAATATTGGACTTGCTCCCTGGGCCTCCAGATACACCAACAATACCTTGCGACATTGTTTCTCTTTGCATAGGCACATTAAAATGGAAAAATATTACATATGCAAACAAGTTCTTATCTAATAGAGATGGGAACACAAATTTTATAATGCAGTTAGCCTTATACCCTGAACATTGTCATAATGTTTGGCTTAGGCCTCAGAAGAATGAGCGTTACCCATACACCCCTGAACAATGGATATCATCTATGGAAACAACCACAATTGTCTATAACATTACCAGGATGCAAACCTCTACCAGGGAAGACCCTACCACTGCTCTGGCATTGACTTACTCCAAAGAGTGTTCTCAACACCCAGATGACTCAGCAACAACCTGCTTGCAGGGCAGGTCTCTCTGCATCTAATGGTGAGATGAAACTAGAGAATGTTCCACATCAGCCCGATTTTGAGGAAGGAAATCTACAGAATATAGAACCTTTAAATACAGGAACCTGACACCAACAACATCTAAAGTGCGAAAAAGTTTCACCAACTATGACTCTTGGCTTGGACTGACTGGTATGCCTGAAGCCCATGGTAGGTCTTTTTTTTCCCCAGGGGAAAGCACGAACGCAGTCCCCCACTACCACAAATTATGCAGTCGAGTTTCCCACATTTGGAGAAATCGCAGGGGTCAGTTTTTCCCCAGCCTCGCCCTGGGGAAACCACCTTCATGATCATGGTATTTCCCCTGCCAGGTAAGTATCAGAGTAGGTCTTATGCCAATAAACTTCTGGGGTGAGGCCTTCCTGGAATCAGGCCAAGGATTTTTTTTGTTTTCCCCATATTTTGCTGGGGAAACAACGGCTATACAAACAATGGCGATTGTCACTTTCATATCTTTACTACTGTATTTTTTTTAACATTTAACCTTTAAGAAAGAAAAGAAACAGCTACTGAACTTAAAAAAATAAATAACTGTAATAGAATGCCTGTCTTGAATATAGGCAGGGAATGGGTAGGAGGAAGGGCATTGGATGTGGAAATGTTGCACTGGTGAAGGGGGGTGTTCTGTTTGTGACTACTGTCCAACTATTGTCATGTGTATAATCATGATGTTTAAATAAAAATATTTTTAAAAAAGGATAAGTACATCCAATGTACCACTGAGTGTGACCCAAAAAACAAAATTAAATAAAAATATACTTGAAAAAGTTGTGTCCACAAAAGCAGCAAGGGGAGAACCTGAAAGGAGTCTATAGTTAATCCCATGACCATATATTTCAAGGGTGGAGAAACCCTGTATCTCTTAGGTCGAGGGAATTCCTTTTCAAATGACCTCAAGATTTACTGTGCCTATGCAGAAGAGAAAAAAAGGGCAAAAAGCACAAAACATTTTATATTTTATTACAATTTTTATATATTTATTTATCTAGTTTTTGTCAATTTCTTTGTTTTGGTGTGGATATTGAAGCTGTTGTCTCCATTTTTATTTATTTATTTATTTATCTTCTTTTCTCTTCTTCCTTAATGAGCTCTGCCATGTTTTTCATCTCAAGACCATGGCTTTTATGTGGTGCTTATCTTTATTGTTGGAATGCTCACTGGATATTTTATTTGACACTTCTTTGTACTGTTGTGGTGTTTCACCTTCTTTTTCCCCTTTGTCTCTTAAAATGAGGATTAGAGCCTCTAGAAGGACTCCACCCATTTTTGACATTTTTTTTACCCCAGTTTATTAATTTTCTTTTCTTCAAACAAAATCACATAACTTGAACTATCTAGTCCCGCCTCCCAATGAGAGGGGAAAATAAGGGAGGTACCAAGACCAAACAAGTGTAAGACCACTAAGTAGTAAGCTAGGCACAGAGGGGACCATTCATGCTAGCAGCTGCGGGGATGAGGGAGGAGGATATGGGAGGCAGGATGGGAACAGAGGTGGAGGGAGGACAATTCGGCGATGGGAATTCCCCTGATTTTATGCTAATATGAACCTAATATATTATTGTCAATGATATGTAAGCCACTATGATTAAAATAAAAATATATTTTAAAAAAGAGGTGTCTACCCTATGGAGTGTCATTCATCATTTCTTGTGCATCAAGGTTCCTTTCCTAAAAAGACACTGACAGCATGCCTTTATGATATGATAGTAACATAGTTTGAAGAGAGAAGTTAGAAAGAAGAGGATGGAAGAAGATAAAATTTAGGCAAGATTTTTAAGTTCACTTACATTCCATTTTTTTACCTATACATGATGATAATTCTTAAGAAATATAATTGCACCCTAGAGGAAAACAGATATCATGTTAGGAAATGTAATAGTGAATTTCAGTTTTATCGAATACTAGTTGAGGAATCTTAGAACAATTACCCCGTCTATTTATATTTTACCTGTAAAAATAAAAAGTAAGATAATTACTAATGCTATTTATTAAAATCATTGATAAAATAATATGAATGAAGTGCCTATTGAAACATTGAGCATTCTAAGCACTTCCTAATTATTCATATTTATTATCCTCTCAGTAATTATTTATTATTTATTTGTATTTATTATTTTTCATAAGGTGCACAAGCTAAAAAGCCATTGTAAGAGCCAAATACTAAGTGAATTAAAAAACAACCTTTAAGGGGCCATAGTGATGGCACAGGCAGTAGTGCATTTGCCTTGCACATGCTAACCTAGGACGGACCATTGTTCGATCCCCCAACATCCCATATGATCTCCCAAGTCAGGAGCAATTTCTGAGTGCATAGCCAGGAGTAAGCCCTGTGTGTTAGCAGGTATGGCCCCAAAACAAAAAAAAAAAAAAAACAAATAAAAAATAACCTTTAGGTTTCTGCTCTTTGACCTGTAACACAGCACACATCTTGGGCATTCTCTCTGCTGTTCTGCAGCCTGGGATTTGATTCTCTCTGTCATTGTTCCCTGGGTGTTCTTCTTCAGAGGTGAGCAGTCCTGCACACAAATAGTAGAACCAGAAGAGCATTGCTGCTCCACTTTGCTTCATGGCCAACACATCTTCTAACCAATGAATACCACCACAGCACATAGAAAAAAATCCACACTTCAAGCATGACAATGGGGAGACAATGCAGGCCAACACCAGGCATAGAGAATGAAGATGGCAACTCTGATAACCAGCAAACTGCCAACCACTTAGTCTTTCAGATATGGAGTTTAGAGAAGAAATATAGGGAATGTTCATAGAACATAGATCAAGTTGAACGAAGCACAAATAAGAATCAAGAAGATGGGGCCGGGCGATGGCGCTGGAGATAAGGTGCCTGCCTTGCCTGCACTAGCCTAGGACAGACCGTGGTTCAATCCCCTGGTTTCCCATATGGCCCCCCAAGCCAGGAGCGACTTCTGAGTGCAGAGCCAGGAGTAAACCCTGAGCATCACCTGGTGTGGCCCAAAAACCAAAAAAAAAAAAAATATATATATATATATATATATATATATATATAAATAAAAAAGGAATCAAGAAGATATAAAGATAGAAATCAGAAAAGTCCAAACTGAAATAATAGCTCTGAAAAACGCAGTAGACATATTAAAAACTTCAATGAAAAACATCTTCAATAGCATAATAGCAGCTGAGGATAGTATTTGGTGAGCTAAAAAATGAGAAGCATAACAATTCCACACAGCAGAAGAGATTGGAAAAGTGCCTTAAAGCAAATAATCAGACAATAAAAAATTACTCAAAAATATGAACAAAGGAAAATAGAAGTCTTTGATAAGCTCAATAGAAACAACGTAACAATCATTAAAGTCCCAGAGACCCAGGAAGAAAATCTCCAGGAAGAATCAGCAGTAAAGGATATCATTGCAGAGAAACTCCCAGATATAAAGACTTTTTGCAGCCAAATCCCGCATGCACAGAGTATCAGCTAAAAGAGACCCAAAGAAAAACACCCCAAGACACATCCTAGACACAATGACGAATTCCACAGACATGGATAGAATACTAAAAACAGCAAGATAAAAAAGGGAAATTACACTCAAAGGAACATCATTAAATTTACAGCAGACATGTCACAAGAAACCATAAAGGTCAGAAGGCAGTGGTGGGACATAGTGTCGAAATTCAACGAAATGAATGCTTTGCCTAAAATACTGCAACCAGCCAGACTCACTTTCAGGTTTGAAGCAAGAATACATAGCTTCACAGATAAACAACTCAAAAAATATTTAATACAATTGCTGACAAATCTGAAAGAGATTTGTCGTTATCTATGATAGTTCACATGCTGGACCATAAAACCTAACTCCATAAAATCAAGAGGATAAAAATCATGCAGATTACCTTCACTGATCACAAGGCACTGAAATTAGATGTGAATAATAAAGGGACACAGAAGAAAAATCTTTAACACCTGGAAATTAAACAGCTTACTACTGATCAACCAGTGGGTCAAAGATGAAATCAAAGAGGAAATCAAAACATTCCTGGAAACAAATGACAATGAAGACCCAAATTATCAGAATTTATGAGACACAGTAAAAGTGGTACTGAGAGGAAAATTTATAGTTTTGCAAGCGCACATCTGGAAGGAAGAAAGGGCCTATATAGATAGCTGAATGACACAGCTTATAAAATTAGAAAATGATCAAAAAAAGGAGCCAATAAGAGGTAGAAAGAGGGAATAACAAAACTTTGAGCAGAAATCAATGAAGTGGAAATCAATTTTAAAAAATTCCGAAAGATCAATGAAAACAAAATTTTATTCTTTAAGAAACTAACCAAGATTGAAAAAGCACTAGCAAAACTCAAAGAAACAGAGACTTGATAAATGGATTAGAAATGAAAAGGGGAGATCACTACAGATATTGCAGAGAAATTTAGGTAATCAGATACACTTTGAGAAACTCTTTGCCATGAAACATGAGAACTTGGAAGAAATAGATATATTTTGGATTCTTACATTCTTCCACTGTTCATCAGGACGATTTATCATATCTTAGCAGCCCCATTACTATTGAGGAAATTAAAACGATAATCAAAAGCCTTCCCAAAACCAAAAGCCAAGGCCCAGATAGATTCATAATGAATTCTTTCAAACCTTTCAAGAGGAACTTCCACCAATCCTTTTCAGACTCATAAAATTGAAGAAACAGGAACACTTCTAAATAATTTTGGTGAGGCTAACATTACTTGATACCTAAACTAGACAGAGATGCTGCAAAAAAGATAACTACAGACCATATTCCTGAGGAAAATTGATGCAAAGTTCCTCAAAAAAATTCTGACAAATAGGATCTAATGCCTAGTCAAGACGGTCATTAAATACGACCAAGTAGGTTTCATCCCAGGAATGTTAGGATGAATTAAAATCTGTAAATTAATTAACATAATATACCATATCAACAGAAATAAAATAAAATGTATATGATAATAGCAAAAGATACAGATTATTCATATGATAAAATCCAACACACTTTCTTGATAAAAACTCATCAGATGGGAATAAAAGGAACTTTTCTTGATGTGGCTATCTACCACAAGGCAATAACAAATATTATTTTCAATGGAGATAAATTAGAAACATTTCCTCTAAAATCTGGTATAAGACAAGGCTCCCCTCTCTCACCAATTCTATTCAACATAGTATTGGAAGTACATGCAAAAATTAATGGCTTTATGCACAAAAAATGGACATTAGGAAAAGAATTCTATTTACATTAGTGATACACAAACTGAAATATTTTGGAGTCCCCTTAATTAAGAGGTGAAGTACCTATACAAAGAAAACTACAAAAGTCTGCTTCAAAAAATGAGAGGGCACATTAAAATGGGAGACACATACCCTGATCTTGGATTGGCAGGATTAACATAATTAAAATGGCAATACTCCCCAAAGTATTGCACAGATTTAATGAAATCCCTGTAAAGATACCCATGACATTCTCCACAGAATAATCTCATTCATCTCTGGGTTTTAAGAACAATTTCGGGCATTATTGTAATAATGCCCAGAGACAATAATGATGAGGGCCAGAAAGATTGGTTCACAATATGAAGCTCACCACAAAGAGTGGTGAGTGCTATTAGGGAAATAACTACACTAACAAATGTCATGACAATATTAATGAGTGAGAGAAGTAGAATGCCTGTCTTAAATACCAGCAGAGACTAAGGAAGGAGGGAGGGAGACATTGGTAGTGGCAATGTTTCACTGGTAAGTGGGTTGTTCTGTTTATGACTCAAACCTAAGTACAATTATGCTTGTAATCTTTTTTATATAAATCTTTATTTAAGCACCATGATTACAACATGTTTGTAGTTGAGTTTCACTCATAAACAAAATACCCCCGCTCACCAGTGCAACATTTCCACCACAATTTCCCTCCCATCATCCTACACCCCTGCCTGTATGGAGACAGATATTCTACTTCTCTCAATCTTTAACACTGTAGCGCTAGTTGTTAGTGTTAACAGCATTCTCACTTTTTGTGGTGACCTTCAAATTCTGAGCCTTGTGCTTCCAGCACTTTTATATTGTCTCTGGGTCTTATTACAGTAATGTCTTTAATTTTTCTTAAAACCCATAGATGAATGATACTATTCTGTGTTTATCTCTCTCCCTCTGACTTACTTCACTCAATATAATAGATTCCATGTACATCCATGTATAGAAAAATTTCATGACTATCTTTCCTGATGGCTGCATAATATTCCATTGTGTACGTTTGCCACAGTTTCTTTATCCATTCATCTCTTGAAGGGCATCTTGGTTGTTTCCGCATCCCCACCAGCATTGATTGTTCTTGTTCTTTGTGATGTGTGCCAGTCTCTGTGGTGTGAGTTGGTACCTCATTGTAGTTTTGATTTGCATCTCCCTGATGATTAGTGATGTGGAACATTTTTTTATGTGTCTTTTGGCCATTTGTATTTCTTCTTTGAGGAATTGTCTGTTCATTTCTTCTGCCTATTTTTTATGGGGTTATATGATTTATTCTTAAGTTCTGTCAGCACCTTGTATAATTTTGATTAGTCCTTTGTCTGATGGGTATTGGATGAATAGTTTCTCCCATTCTGTGGGTGACTTTCATATCTTAGGCACTATTTTTGTTGAGGTGCAGAAGCTTCTCAGCTTAATATAGTCCCATCTGTTTATCTCTGCTTCCACTTGTTTGGAGAATGCTGTTTTTTTTTTCCTTTAAAGATGCCTTTAGTTTAGTGCTTCTCAAATAGTGGGTTTTGCCCCTGGGGGGGGCGAGGCTCTGTAAAGGGGGTGTGTTTGACCTTGGCAAACACTGTTATAATAAGATAAGCCCCATGTTTATGTCTCTGTATGTCTCTGGAGCTCAGAGTTGCTGTATCCTGCTTCAAACCTGGACTTGGAAACCTATGCATGGCAAAATATGCTCATTGTAGCCATTAATCCAGACATCACCTCTGATTAAAAATCAGCTCAAAAATTTTGCATATTTTTGTTTTGCAGGTAAAAGTTTTATTTTTAATAAGGATATTATTTACAGTGGCATGAAAAAATGTTTTCTTTCTCCTAGGGGGGCATGACAGAAAATAATTGAGAAACACTGCTTTAGTCTCAATGTCATATAGTGTTTTACCTATGTGTTGTTTTATATACAATTTTAAACTGTACTAAAAAGCAATAGTTATCAAAACAGCATGGTATTGGAACAAAGACAGATCCTCATATCAGTGGAATAGACTTAAGTATTCAGAGAATGTTCCCCAGACATACAATCAACTAATCTTTGACAAAGGGGCAAGAAATGGAACAATGAAAGCCTCTTCAACAAGTGGTGTTGGCACAACTGGTTAGCCACTTGCAAAAAAAACTAACTCAGATTCCAGCACCACCATGTATGAAGGTAAAATCCAAATGGATTAAAAACCTTGATATGCTTTTAATCTTGATACTTAAAGATTTTTATTTAAAAAAAGTAAGTATAGGGGCCGGGAGATAGCATGGAGGTAAGGCGTTTGCCTTTCATGCAAAAGGTCATTGGTTCGAATCCTGGTGCCCCATATGGTCCCCCGTGCTTGCCAGGAGCAATTTCTGAGCATGGAGCCAGGAGTAACCCCTGAGCACTGCCGGGTGAGACCCAAAAACAAAAAAAAAAAAAAGAAAGTATAAAAAATGTTACTTTTCTACAAATATTCATTATACCTGGAATCATAAAAGTCACTGTTGGAGGAAAAAATAAAAGTGAATATATGTAAAAACACCCACACAACTCCAGGTGAATGAGTCTGAATCAGGGTCACACATGAAATAATCTGAACAGGGCTGAGGGTGAAACCCATGTAGTCTGGCACTCTTTTACCTCATATGGAGTGCAAGCTGCCCACCAGAGCTACTGTTTTTATTGTGTATAGAGACCGCCCCTGGGTGAGGCAGTAAGAACAGATAGCTCAAGTTATCCTGAGCCAATCCCACCCAGGTTTACAAATATGACAGTCTAATTTCTGTATTGTGATAAATGCAAGTTGCAAACAAATATGCAATGTAACTGGGGATGACCATTGTTTTAGCTATAAACTAACAGCTGCCTCTTTGTTCAAAAAATTGAGCAGCATACGTAAGTTGTGTTCTATTATTCTCTATAAGAAGTGGGTATTGCAGATCAGAACCTATAAAAGTGGTTGTTATTTTGCATAGGCACAGTAAAAGTAGTCTGTAATAGCATCAAAATTTAAACTGTATGCAGCATTATCGAAACAATCAGCTTTTTTCATATCTTTGTTTTATAGATCTCACAACACTTTTTCATAGACTTCTCTGAATATAAACATTAGAACCTTTCTGTAGCTATACTTAATTAGAAAATATTGAAACATTTTTACACCAGGCACTGTAATACTTGTCTAGAACTTGAGTTCCTTTTCATAAACTTTGTTAAACAAAATCACAAGAACATTTTTGCATATATATATGTATGTATACAGTTTGAAAATAAGTTTGCTAAAATATTCTTATAATGAGCACTGTAAAAAAGTCTATAGTATCCAAATTCCTTTTTCATCTACTTCTGTGGACAAAGACATTAGAATATTTTTGAAGATATAATTTTGAGAATAAACTGCTAATAATATAACATCAAACATCATAGTAATTGGAAAACTTTTACAGGATAGCTGGGAGTCATTAAAGATCAAACAACATTATGATTTCCCCAGAATTTTGCAAAGTCATATTAAAGTACTAGAGTTGTATACAAAATTTTCAGTTTACAGTGGGGCATAGAACAAAACAGTAGCTCCAAAATGTAATACAGGTAGAACACACATTTACCTAGCAATAAAGTGACCTTTGCAAATAGGGTCAAGAGATTAGCCTAGAAGAAAGTTAATTATTTGGAGGTAACCCTGGTGCAGGATGTTCTGTGGCCCCTTGTCCACTTTTTTTTTTAGACAAATGATACCTATAATTTAATTGTTAGTCAATTGTTGGGTGACACCCTACAATTGATGTGATTTCAGCTTACAAGTTCTGTCTAAGATAAATAAGGACTAAACACAGACTGTTTTGAGTATGACTTTAAGAAATAGGCACTCAGTGAAAGGAGTAAGTATGTTTGGAGGAACAATGGGATAGAAGCAGTTTAAGGACAGTGGTGAAGGAGCAATAACTTTTTACTGCTAACATAACATAACAAAAATTAAATGCTAACACTATTGTAACCAGGGTACCTCAACTACAACAAGTTAAAATATTTTAAATAGAATCATTTAAAATGGTTTGAAAGTGAGATGCATTATAATTAAAGATACCAGCTTTCCCTAACTAAATAAAATTAGTTTGCCAATATCTTTTAAGAACATAACTGAAATTCAAATTTATTTTTACAGAAGTACATTTACTGAATAAACAGCTGCTATTCATTAATATACCTCATTAGCAATTAATTATATTTTAAGAGGACAGGTTTTAAAAGATTTAAAAGAATACCAGATAAATTCAAATGATCTTATGCCATATGTTATCAAACTTAAACTCCTTTAAAGATGTCACTGTTTGCCTAACAGTGTGGATATAACTGTCAGAACCTAAACATTCAAAATATTGGAAATGAAGTTATAAAGGTCATTCAACCATGCAAAGATTGATTATCTTTTAAAAGACATAGACTAGGAAGAAAGGGATTACTTGTTCAGATAGTCAGAGTAAACAACCCACGTTTGGCCCAACAGATGGAAGCATTGAATCTGAGAAAGAGAATTTAGAGAATAAAAATGCAGATTTTAAAATGACCATTTAGACTAAGTTTATAAAAATTTTCCAGTGTGAGATCAGAGGGGCATTATAGATATAAGGAAACACAAATTCCTTTATTAACTTTCTTAATCAATGCTATTTATAATTCAACAGATACGTTTAATTTCTCTTGTATTTAATTGTATAACAGTTTAAGTGGGATTAGGATATTAAAAAAGCATTGTTTTGTGCAGTATTTGGGTGTGGGGGGTGGGCCACACACAGTGACGCTCAGGGATTACTCCTGGCTATGCGCTCAGAAGTCGCTCCTGGCTTGGGGGACCATATGGGACGCAGGGGATCAAACGGCGGTCCGTCCAAAGCTAGTGAAGGCAAGGCAGGCACCTTACCTCCAGCTCCACCTCCAGGCCCCCGTTGTGCAGTATTTTTAGGTATTTCAAGTTCTAACAATTATGTAACTTTGAAAAAGAATCAAATAAAATCAATATTGATCATAATATTTTAAGTTAAAGACATTTTTAAGTCAGTAAAATGAAATAAATACCACTTTCTTACTATATCCAATACTATTTTATAAAATCTTGTCTCATTACGTTACTATTTTGGATTAGTATTTTTAAATGATAATGAGAAAAATGTATTGGGACTGTAGATATTATGGTGCAATATAAAACAATTAAACAATTGCAATTTCTCAAAATTCATTCTTGATTGAAAAAATAAAGCAAAACAAACATTACTTTTGTTGAGGCACTATTAAAAAATTTGGGTCCAGTAAAGAAATCTAACTTTATTTTCATTTTATATCAGAGAGAATTGTATATGTAAAGCACATCTTTGATGAAAACCAAAACTTGTGTACAGATCCTTAAAGAAACTATTCGTTGTTTCACATGATTTCAGGCAGAGATAACTGATGTCTTGCTTCTAGTTTTCACAAATAGTACTAGGCTACTTTTGTCTCCTTACCATCCTGCCCTCTTTTCTTTACTTTTTTTTTGGGGGGGGGGCCACACCCAGTGACGCTCAGGGGTTACTCCTGGCTTTGAGCTCAGAAGTCGCCCCTGGCCTGGGGGACCATATGGGAACCGGGGGATCGAACCGTGGTCCGTCCAAGGCTAGCGCAGTAAGGCAGGCACCTTACCTGCAGCGCCACCGCCCGGCCCTTTCCTTTCCTTTTTTATTTTTATATTTTAATTTTTTTAATTAAAAATTATTAGATCTCAGTTTTCAGCATTATTGACTATCTGGATATATCACTCTGCCACTCACTGATATAATGTCCTTCCAATACTCTAGGGTTGAGGCTGATCTAAGCATTTCCCATTTACTACATTATATTTCTTTGTCTGATTAGTCTATATGCCATATAAGTGAGATCATAGTTTTGTCTCTTTCCTGGATTACTTCACTCAGAATGACAACTGAAAGTTATCCAGCCAGGTTGTGACTAATTGAATGATTTCATCTTTCTTGCATAGTATGTCATTGTGTGTGTGTGTATATATGTTGTG
>PVKC010000502.1:0-65763 GCA_004027635.1 Crocidura indochinensis | reverse complement strand
ATTTCCAACCGAGGGTCCAATAACCAGCAAAACTCTCATTCATCTGGGAGGACAGAATAAAAACATTCTCAAACAAAAACGAACTTACATTATTTGCACAAACAAAGCCAATCCTAAATGAACTACTCAGAGACAATTTCACAATCCAAACACCCGATTGTAACAAAAACCACCATACACAACACAACTGCACAACAGTTCTCTCTCTCAATAATCTTCCTAAATGTAAACGGACTAAACTCTCCCATTAAGAGACACAGAGTAGAGGACTGGATTAGAAAACATAAACCAGATTTCTGCTGCCTGCAAGAAACACACCTACAACTACAGGATAAGCACAGGCTTAGAATAAAAGGATGGAAATTAATTATTCATGCCAATGGAAAACAAAAAAGAGCAGGGACAGCCATTCTTATGTCAAACAAAATTGCTTTTATTTATTTATTTATTTATTTATTTATTTATTTATTTATTTTTGGCCACACCCGGTGACGCTCAGGGGTTACTCCTGGCTATTCGCTCAGAAGTCGCTCCTGGCAGGCACGGGGGACCATATGGGGAACCGGGGGATCGAATCGCGGTCTGTCCTAGGTTAGCGCAGGCACCTTATCTCCAGTGCCACCGCCCGGCCCCCACAAAATTGCTTTCAACCCCAAGAAAGTGATCCGAGACAAGGATGGTCACTACTTATTAATCAGGGGAACACTAGATCAAGAAGTACTAACTCTGGTCAATATTTATGCACCTAATGTAGAACCAGCAAAATATGTGAGGCAACTGCTCGCAAACCTGGAAAAACACATGAAGGGAAATGTGGTGATAGTGGGAGATATCAATACCCCACTATCACCACTGGATAGATCCACCAAACAGAAAAACAGCAAAGAAATAAGAGCCCTAAATGAAAAATTAGAAAATCTAGGGCTAATAGACTTATATAGGACGCTCCACCCCCAGAAAACAGAATACACATTCTTCTCAAGCCCACATGGAACATTCTTCAAAATAGATCATGTCTTAGGATACAAATATAACCTATATAAGATCACAAAGGTGGGGCCCGGGAGATAGCATGGAGGTAAGGCGTTTGCCTTTCATGCAAAATGTCATTGGTTCGAATCCCGGTGCCCCATATGGTCCCCCGTGTCTGCCAGGAGCAATTTCTGAGCATGGAGCCAGGAGTAACCCCTGAGCACTGCCGGGTGTGACCCAAAAACCAAAGATCACAAAGGTAAGGATCATTAGAAGCACCCTATCAGATCACTATGCAACAGAGGTCAAAATTGACTGCAAGAAGAAGCAATGGAGAAAAACTAATACCTGGAGATTAAACAATATGCTGCTCAACAACAGCTGGATCAAAGAGCAACTCAAGGAAAAAATAAAAAGATTCCTTGAGACAAATGATAACGAAGAGACAACTTGTCAAAATTTGTGGGACACAGCAAAAGCAGTTTAGGGGGAAACTCATAGCAATACAGGTCTATGTCAAGAAACAGGAAAATGTCAAAACCAACAGTTTAAAGTATCACCTCAAGGAACTGGAACAACAGCAAAGAAATCCAACCACAACTAGAATGTTGCTAGAAGTATAACTAGGTTAAAAAATGTAAATGTTGTTAAAAATCTTTTAGGGAATTAAAAATTAAAAATTCCTATTTAATAATATCAATAAATACCTAGTCCTTCCTTTTAGAGAAGAATAAACTTCTCATTAAAATTTTTATCTTTGATGTTATTTAAGTAGTAATGGAACAAATAGATATCATTTCACACTAGCAAGATGGGCACATATCAAAAGAAACACAACAACTAGTGGCATAAATGTGGGGGAAATAGGCCCTCTTCTATTCTTGGTGGAAATGTTCATTAGTTCAACCTCTGTAGAAAACAATAAGAACACTTTTTTGGAAATTAGAACTTAAAATTCAATATAATTCGCCATTTTTTTCCTTTTCAGAGATCTAAAAACCTCTATTCTGAAAACTTATTTGTACCTCTATGTTCACTGAAGCACTATTCACAACACCAAAGATTTGGAAACAACTTAGTCTACAAGAACAGAATACTGTATTAAAAATTAGTATATATTATATACAAAACAATTTTATTCAGCTATAAGAAAATAGGAAATTATACTACCTCACATTGTATACTATGCTGAGTGAAGTCAGATAGGAGAAGGACAGGTACAAAATCATCTCTCTCATATATAACATATAAAGAAAACAATCTGGAGTAACAGCTAGTAAAAGACAATGGAATGTGAGAAGTGATTAACAGAACTGAGCTTACCAATGGCAAAAGATAGAGGTTCTTGGTTGGGAAACTTGATATAATGGTAGCTGTAACGGGATACTTTTGTGGTGAGTGTAAAATAGAATGCTATATTCACAAAACCATATTATTGATAGCATTGTAAATCACAGTGCTTCAAATAATAGAAAAAGACCCTAAGCTTTCAGATTAATGGTATACAATTAAGGTCCTGAAAATATACCCTCTTCTCCTGCCCAAGAAGTATAAGCACAAACAAATAACAAAGAAGTTAGGTGTTTCAAATAGAAGAAATGATCTTCAACAAATGATGCTGGAAAAACAAATGATGCAAAAAGGGTAAAGTGATTCCCATTTAAACATCATAATAAAGATTAATTCAAAATGTATTAAAATTTTTGTTTTAAGTCCAACTATATAACATACATGAAGGAAAACTGGCAGAACATTACATAACAACCTTAGAGGTTTCTTCAATGATGCAAGTCTACTGGCAAAGAAAATAAAGCACAAATGGGACTACATTAAACTATATCATTACATGCATGTTCCTGGACTGTAGTTCAAGTCTCAGCACAACATGGAACCTCTAGTATAATCAGCAGCAGACTTGGAGGCCTGTAAGCACTACCGGATGTCTGTAGCGAGCATAGATACTGCAGGGTTTGAAAGGAATTGTATCTTTGGATGCTAGCTATGAACCTTCAGTATGGTCAGTCTAGAATGGTATAAAACTTTGCAATTTGGAAGCTCACAAAAAGATATTACTGAAAGAAAAACGACATCCTTTAGAATAGGACACAAATTGCTAATCCTTTGTCTGATTAAGGATTAACATCTAAAATATATGAAACAGCACAAAAACCACAACAAAAATTTTAGAGATATTATCTAACAATCCCATATAAATAGGATGGGTAAGAGATTCAGTACATTTTTGCCCCTCAAGGAAATGGTGCACAAAATACAAAGACTGCCCATGAACTGGGAGACATTATTTATCCAATACCCATCTGAAAAGGGGTTAACATCTAAGATATAAAAGCACTGCTTGAATTTAACAGGAAAAAATCCAACTCCATCAAAAAATAGGGAAATAATATTCGTTAGAAATTTCATAAAAATATGGCCAAAGCCATAGCACAGTGGTAGGGCATTTGTCTTGCATGTGGCCAAGCCAAGATGAACCTGGATTTTGATTCATGGCATCCCATATGGTTCCCTGAGTCTGCCAGGAGCAATTTCTAAGCAAAGAACCAGTAGTAACTCCTGAGCACTGCCATGTATGTCCCCCAAAACAAAACAAAATAAAAAAAAAACAAAGAAAATCCTTCATAAACGTACAGATAGCCAACCCATGGAAAAATGTTCCACATGATTAATCATCAGAGAGATGTGAATCAAAACCAATAATAATATATCATCTCAAACAACAGAGACTGGCACGCTTCTAAAGAACAAGAACAACCAGTGCTAATGTGGATATGGAGAGAAAGGGACTTTCATTTACACTGGCGGGAATGAAATTTAGTTCTACCTTTTCGGAAAACAATATGGACTTTCCTCTATACACAAGGAATTGAGCTTCCATATGATCCAGCAATATTTCTTCAAGGAATATATCCACAAACATAATGCAGTAAAAGCATCTGTATTCTTATATTCATTGCAGCACTATTTACAATAGTGTGAATCTGGTAATAACCCAAACTGGTTGAGAACAGAGGAGTGAATAAAGAAACTACAGTACATCTACACAATAGAATACTATGAAGCTGTTAAAGTAAGTAAAGTAATTTAATTATGCATGAATAGACAAAGAGAGTAACATAATGAATGAAATGAGTATGAGCAACAGATATAGAACATTCATACTCATCTGTGGGATATAAAAATAGTGTGAGAATAAGGAGGAAGAGATAGCGTGGAGGTAAGTCATTTGCCTTGCATGCAGAAGGACGGTGGTTCGAATCCCGGCATCCCATATGGTCCCCCGAGCCCGACAGGAGCGATTTCTGAGCGTAGAGCCAGGAGTAACCTTTGAGCGCTGCCAGGTGTGACCCCCCAAGAGACCCCCCAAAATAGTGTGAAAATAATTTTGATTCATCATGCATAAAGTTTTGAATTGAACTTGTTGAATTCATTCAACCAATTCAATTCTTTGTTTCAGCATGGATAAAGTTTTAGGGATATATTAAGTGAAATAAATTAGGGAGAAGAATAAATTCCAGATAATATCACTATATTATCTTGATATTATCAAAATATTATTTTGATTTGCATTCTCTGATGATTAATCATGTGGAACACTTTTTCATATCTGTATTCTTATGAAGATTTTAATGATGAGCCGTGCACTAGTTAGGACAGAGAAGAAACCACTATGACAATAATAGCTGGAAGTGATCTGAATAAGGACTAAGTGCTGAAAGGAGGTAAAGTGATATACACGATATCCTTTCAGTAACAGTATTATAAACCATGGTACCTAAAAGGAAGAAAGGAATGAGAGAGAGAGGAAGAGAGAGACACATGGTTAGAGAAGTGTTTGCCATAGAAGAAGGCTTTAGTGGATATAGGGAGCTAGGGAAACTGGAAACATTGGTGTGGGAAATGAACACTGTTGAAAAAATGGTTATTGGAACATAGTATGACAGAAATGCAGCCATCAAAAAAGTCATAATATAGCAGGTGGGTGCTAGCCCTATATGTGGCTGACGTGGCACATGGTCTCTTGATTCTGTCATGAGCATAGAGCCAGAAGTAGGTCCTGCACACCACTGGGCTTGGCCAAAAAATGCGAAGAGGAGATAGACTCTTCTTCGAAGAAGACACACATATGGCCACTAGAATTATGAGGAAATGTCACTTATTATCAAAGAAATGGAAATCAAAATCAAAACAAGATATCTCACCTGTGAGAATGGCCCATCTTAAAAAGAATAGAAGGATAGGGAGACTGTTCAGAGTAAGTGCTGGGTGCAGCTGTGCTGGTTGGGAGCTGCATCAGTAAGACCCTGAGAGCCTAAGCAGTAGTGCACACTTAGGCCACAGCACTGAAGTACTAGTCTGGTAGATGAGTACCAATGGGGACAAAAAAGAAAGAATATGAGGGCAGAGCAATACTATAGTACATAGGTAGCTTGCTTTTCAGGTTGCTAAACTAGTTTTGATATTCGGCATCCCACATGGGCCCCAAAGGCCATGAATAAACCCAATGCACAGCCACACGTGCCCAAAAGAAAAAAATAACACAAAAGAATAGAAGCACCCATCAATAAAAAGGTGGGAATGTAATCAAAAGAGGACCCTTATTCAATGTAGATGAGACTGTATTGCTTGTTTCAGTCCCTATAAAAAAACAGACGATTCTTCAAACAGTAAGAATAGAGCTCCTAGACCCAAAGTTTTCATTCCTTAGCATGTATCTCCCCAATACAGTCATTAGCATGAAAAGATGTATGCACATCTATGTTCACTGCAGCATTATTTAGCCAGGATCTAGAAGCAACATAATGCCAACAGTACATGAATAAAAAAGTTGTGTTTTATATGCAATGGATATATATAACTGAGCAATAAGAAAAGATAAAATCTCATTCTTTGATTCAACATGGATAAAGTTTTAGGAATATGTTAAGTGAAATAAATTAGGGAGAAGAACAAATTCTAGATAATCTCACTCATATGTTTTAGTTATATAATAAAACAAAGCATAGGAATTATAGTATCCAATGAAACGAAGTTCTTGAACTCTTAAGTACAGAACTGAGGTTACTAAGGGGTGGGAGACTCATGGTCAGGAAGATACAGAATAATGTGACATAAGAATAGTAGAAGAGGATCTTCAGCACTTTGGTGATGTTGCTGTTGCAGTAATATTAATATTACTGTAGCCATAAAAACCTCAAATACTTTTGATAATAACTACAAATATTCATTCTTTTCTGGTTATCTATTAACTGCAATAATATTTCATTATTGGTAGTATTCCCCTGCCATTATAATACCTTAAAGTCATTTCACCAGTAGGTACATAATATGTACAAACAAAAGAGTCTAATGCATAAGAAGGTTCATCACAATTACTATTTATGTGTATATAAATTTAAATAAATATACACATATATAGTAGTGTACATCTCTAGTAGTAGAGTTATTAATATATAGTTTTGTGAAATAGATTGACTTCTATTTATGAGGTACCTTTGATAGATCCCTGAAGTTTCCTGGAAGAGTCAAGTCCAATTCTTCTGATTCATAGTTGGTTAATACCCATGGAAACACAGGATACTGGTTCAGGTCATTGTAAGTCCGTCCTAGAAAAGGAAGAGAGAAATGAAAAATTTGTGCTTATAAAAATGCTCCTGTTTGAGACCGGCGAGATAGCATGGAGGTGGAGCGTTTGCCTTGCATGCAGAAGGATGGTGGTTAGAATCCCGGCATCCCATATGGTCCCCTGAGCCTGCCAGAGTGATTTCTGAGCATAGAGCCAGGAGTAACCTCTGAGAGCTACCGGGTTGACCCAAAAAACAAAATGCTCCTGTTCTTCAAGAACTCACTCAACTACTGAATGTCATAAACAATTTGCTTATGGGATTATGCTTTTATTTAACAACAACAACAAAAAAAAAAACCACACTGATATCAAGGGATTTCAAGTGCGTATACAGAATAAAAGGAGCAGTTAGAATTACTTCAGGATATGTTTATGGTATGTACTGTTAGTTGTTCAACATCTTTCATTTCTCTCCTCAGGTAAGACCACATTCCTCAACAGTATTGCTATGGCCATTTCTCCCAAGTAGACATGGCCATGAGGTTTAGTTCTCAACATAATGAGAGCATAAAGTTGAAGTAAGAATAGTATGTTTGGCCCACTGGAACTTGATCCAAGAGTATTGCCATGCTCTACCTTTCTGCCTCTATGATCAAACAGAGCTATCTTGGAAGTTATGGTGAGGGCCTGTAATTGATCATGGAATAAGGTTGTTCCACTGACTTGCACACATGCAGTATATGTAATAGTGGTCTACTAAGAGTTCTATTGCTAGTCTATAGTATATGAATCATACTGAGTTTGACAACAATCAGTGTAGAGTTATAGGTAAACAGAAATACCCTAGAGCCTATACAAAAAGTACAGATGTAAATGCCACGTGTATTTTCCCCCACATTTTGGTGTTCTCAAATTTACCATTTGTATTATATTGTTTCATCTTATGGAGTGCCTTGGATCTTAGACTGGTTTTGTTGTTTATTTACTTCTTCTCAGGGTCATTCCCGACAATGCGTAGTAGTGTGGGCCTGATGATTTAGACTCGATAGTATTGGGACAGCAGTGTTTGGGACCACCAGGGTGTACCCAGAAGAAACATGTAGGGCAACACCCACCGTGTAGCAGAAAATAATGTACTTCTATAAAATTGTGTTATAATCTGATCATGGATAATTTTATACATATTATGTCACATTCATACAGAAAAGGTATTATACCAGTATTTATTTTTAAAAAATCGAGGGGGTGGGGCACATACAGCAGGGATTACTCCTGACAGTGCTTGGCACACCATATGGAGTGTGAGGAATTGATTCCTGGTCAACATCTGACATTACATGATATCTCTTCTTGAGGAACTGGGATATGAGTCTGTGGGAAAGTATAAAGAATAAACCAAAATCTAAGTAATTTAAGCTCCATGCTGTAATCAGTGTCAAATAAAGTAAAGTTATTTAATAAACATGTATGAGGTGACCATCTTTTCTTATTATGTATATATCTAGATCTGCATAACAAACCCTATGCATTTTAAGCATGTATATAACATAGGTATATATTATATATGTAGGTAGTTGATAGCAGGCAGAATTCTGTTTTCACTTGGTGTTTATTTTTTTTTAAATGAGATGAGAGTAGTGTTAGGCTGGTCCCTTTATTCTCTCATCATTCTGCCACTATAGCACTTACACAGATATGTGAGAGCTAATATGTGTCACTGTTTATGTGTTTGTCTCTCCAATGATTTATAAATTCATGCAGTCTGGGTGTTTGTTTTTCTTAAATCTTTCTGTGTGGGTACATACCATTTGTTCATTAATATTTACTGAGTCAAGATTATATAACGAAAAGGGAATAAAATGAGCCAACTTTAACGAAATGAACAAACATAAATCAGTAGAGGAAAAAATGAGGATAACTTGAAGGATAAGAATAACAGAAGCACAGAAGTACAAATAAAAGAGGGACAGAGAGATAAAAATAACCTTATGAATGTGCATATTAGACCAGAGGAAATGTCTGCAGATAGATAGAAATGTCTGAGAATAATGCTAATAAAAATAAGCAAGAACTAGGAAGTCTTACTAAAGTAATTTTTATACATGGAAGTACCAAACTAAAATACATATTACAATGCAATGTTTTTTTTTTTGTTTTTGTTTTTGGTTTTTGGGCCACACCCGGTGACGCTCAGGGGTTACTCCTGGCTATTCGCTCAGAAGTCGCTCCTGGCAGGCACGGGGGACCATATGGGGAACCGGGGGATCGAACCGTGGTCCGTCCTAGGTTAGTGCAGGAAGGCAGGCACCTTACCTCCAGCGCCACCTCCCGGCCCCACAATACAATGTTTTAAATTATAAAATTTATTAGTGAAAATTCAGGATATTCCAGAATACATAATTATTTTCAGAATTTTTACTCAATATGTAAATACAGAGAATATCTGATTCGAGGACATAACTAAGCGGAGTTACTCTTGGTATTCTAACTGAGCCCATAGAGGATTTAGCATGTTATGTTTTCCTGGGTTTACCGTTCTATGTATGCATCTGTAGATTTTTAATGAAAAACAGGTCCTGTATTATATATTTTTTATCAGAATACATTATCTTAAAACTATACTTTTACTTATAAAAATAGATGAGGATCCAGTAATTACTTTTAAAACTTAGATTGTTTTATAACACGTGCTAAAGAAAAAAAATGACAAAAAATAAACAGATAGTTTTCATTAACTGAGAATTTAAATGTATCATATGAATATTAACAGTGGAAAAATAAAGAGTATATTTAAAGACGACAGTTTTAATGGAAACTACTTTCCAATCAAGAATACATAATAGGGACATTGGTGGTGGGAATGTTGCACTGGTGAATGGGGGCATTCTATTTATAACTGAAACCCAACTACAAACATGCTTGTAATCATGGTGCTTAATTTAAGATTTATATTAAAAAAAGAATATACAATGGTATTTTGAAAATAGAGAAAAAGCATTATTTAAAAAATATGCAAAGAAATTGATTGATGCAAATATGACAGCTCCTGGCAATTCATCTGCCCTGCACATTTTTTTTTTGTTTTTTTTTTTGTTTGTTTGTTTTTGTTTTTTGGTTTTTGGGCTACACCTGGTGACGCACAGGGGTTACTCCTGGCTATTCGCTCAGAAGTCGCTCCTGGCAGGCACGGGGGAACATATGGGGAACCAGGGGACCGAACCGTGGTCCATCCTAAGGTTAGCGCAAGCACCTTATCTGCAGCGCCACCGCCCGGCCCCCTGCCCTGCACTTTTGTAATTTACATTAAGTATACTCAAAAGGTCCTTAAAAATAAATGCTAAGTATAGTGTAGCATTTAAAAAATATTAAATCTCAAGACACCATTACATTGCAATAAATACAATGAATTTTGCAAATAAATGTTCACATGTTGCCATTATGCTTAAGATTTTATACATTAAAGGCTCATAAATTAATTTACATTCTATATGAATTAATATGCGTAATGTATCTTAAAGCCAAATTGATAAAAGTCAAATTGACAAAAACTGATAGGTACTTTGCATTTAGCATTAGGAAGTTTTAGCCATTAATTAGTATTAATTTATTTTAGTGAACATCTCTGTAAAATAAAAATTATCTATAAAATTAACCAAAAAGTAAAACACTTACAAAGCAATACCTACTTCATGCTGGCACATATGGGTATTTTTATCACATTTTTTCTTAGATTAATAAATTTTAGTAAATAGCTCTGTGGTATAATTCATGGATTTTTTTTTCAAGAAGGTACAGATTTCTCTCTCTCAACATCTATACTTTCAAGGATTTATCTTAGGAGGTGAATATTAAATATTGCAAGCCTATGACATTAATCTGCTCAAACAATAAAAGTGATGCACAATAAATGAGATCTCAGAAACTGGATATGTTCGCTCATTTAAAAAAAACTTTTTAATTAAACCATCCAATTTAATGTTTTCATATGGCACTTTAGTTTTGAAGGTAAAGTGATCTAGAGACAGCTGACAAAGAAATTATAACTGCAATTCCTTGGTGAAAATGTTAATGACAGCAAAATATTGTTTAATTAGATGATTGCAGCATCTGGATTAACACTCTTTAAGAGCGATGTTCCTGTGCTTGTCTGCTTCTTCACACTTTACAGACATTTTGTCATCTCTAGGTCATTAGGAAAGAATTTTTAATGATTTTTCTAGAAGCAAGCAGTTCAAGTTACATCTAATTAGATGACAATAATAAGCCTAACACATGCAGTAGCTAAATATATACATAATTAACCAGGGAGGGCTTGTACATCACAGGGTAAAAAAGTGGAAAATGCTAAAGAGGAGAAAAAGGTTGGGGTTGGGGAAGTTCTGCTGAATTCATTAGTTGAGTATATGAAAAAGCACATCCACAAGAAAACCTAATTTAAAAACTTTAAAACAAATCCTTGTGGCTAATGGGATAATTTACACTAAGCTGTGTTAGCAATCACTCAATTTTTTTTTAAAGCAAGAATGTCAGATTTTAACATCTTGTTCATAGTATGAATGATAAAGTCTAAAATAAGGTACAGTTTTTATTAGAATACAATGAAGAGGAAATTAGGTCAACTCCGGGAATGAGAAGTTGAAACCACATTGCTAGTGGAACTCTAAGCATTATTAAAATTCTTCAATATAATCTTCTAAAACTTAGTATCTTTTGAAAAGTATAAAAAGAAATAAACCTCACAATTCAAGATAAGTAAGTCATGCAGCCATCTTAGACTTTCATGCAGTTAAAAACAATCAAAAAGCATACTAATGAAATGAAGTAGTAAAAGTAGAATGTGAACTTGTATGTATAGTACTTTCTTTTTTAAATAGTTTATTATAGTACTTTCTTTTAAATAGTTTATTTAAGCACAGTGGTCACAAAATTGTTCATACTTCAGTTACAGTCATAAAATGTCCACCCTTCACCAATGCACCTATGTCTCTGATTCCCCTCTCATCCCCTCAACAGTCTTTGGGAAAGGTATTTTGCCTTTCTCTCATTCTCTCTTTCCCTTTTGATACTGAGGTTCGCACTATTGTTCATTAAAGGGTACCATGCATGTCATTTTATCCCCTTCCAGCATCCAGCTATCATTGTCATGAACTTTCTTTACTCTAAGTGCACTCACTACTCTTTGAGGCAAGCTTCCTACCATGGACTGGTCATCCTGTCTCTCATCACTATTATCTTTATCACTATTATTATCATACTGCCTTTTATTTTTCTTATATTTTTCTTATATTTGCTTGTGTGCAAATTAGTTTTTAGTTATAACTTTTCACAATTCACTTTTAATAATCATCACATATTACTCTATAAATTAAATGAAATAAATACCATACTTTTTAAAACTAGATTTCCTGTGTATCTAACAAACTTTCCTTAACTATGAACATTATCTTTACAAAGGCTTCATACATATAGTAAAATTTTTTCGCTCATTTGCAGGTATATATATGTATGTGTGCATATATGTTTTGTAAATCACACAATCATCTAAAATTTACATATTGCATTGTTACTAGGATGCTTCTACACTATGCTTTATAGACCATAACATCTTTTTCACTAGATCGATTTTTTTTTTTTTTTGGTGTTTGGGTCACACCCAACAGCGCTAAGGGATTACTTCTGGCTCTATGCTTAGAAATCGCTCCTGGCAGGCTCGGGGGACCATATGGGATGCCGGGATTTGAACCACTGTCCTTCTGCATGCAAGGCAAATGCCCTACCTCCATGACATCTCTCAGGCCAAATTTTCTTTTTGTTAAAGCATTATTATATATTGAAAAGTGAACATATCTATATAACCAGCACCCTTACCAGAAGACAGTATTACCAGTATCCCACTGCTTCTCCCACTCTCTGTTTATTTTATTATCATTCCTCTGAATCTCTACCAAGAATAACCACCTTCTTTACTTCCTAAAACCGAGATTTCTACCTCATGCAAATGCAGAAATTTTTCTATTTGGCTATTTCTGTTCAACACTATATCTGAAACATTCATCCATATACATGTATATGGGTTAACTTAGAGTTGCATAAATAATTCCATTGCATAAATGTACAATTCATTGAACCATTATAGTGCCTAACAGCAGTTTTCAGCTTGGGGGAACTAAGACAAAAGGACAAAACACATTCCAGATGTGCTCTCAGCATGTGCTGTTGTGCCTATTCTAAAATTTGCTCATTATGTGAGCACATACAAGTATTTCTACTGGTTATATACTTAGGAGTGAAAATGCCAGGTTGCAGAATAGGAACACATTTAGCTTTAACAGATATAGTCGATCTTCCAGAAGATTACTTCACTCTCCACTCTCTTACAAACAGCAAAGAACTCTTGTTGCTTCATATGCTTGCAACACTTGTTATTTTCTGGTATATTTTTACACTCTTTTCTGGCTAGTATTTTGGTGCATATGATTTAGGTGCAAATTTAGGTGCACTATGATCTTAACATTTATTTTATTTTTATATGCTTTTCTGATGGGTACTTAGATTTTAGTTAGTATTTTTATAATAGTTGCACTATTATATAATCTCAGTAGTATACTTTATAATATGTCCTAAATGATACATTATTGTATGTTTTAGTAGTGAAATGTCTACTTTATTACTACTTTTACATTTAATGTTTTATATATTTAAATATATATATTTTGTATCCCTACTGAATTCCTTTAGTCATCTGTTTTTCTCATTGAAATCATCTAGAAAGAAGAAAAACAAAACTTGTTAAGCATGAGAGATGTCAACAAAAAACAAAGTAAGACATGGATTATAAAATTTCTGCTGTTCTGCAAAATAAAATCAAAATATGAAGGTATAATAGAGCAAACAAAATATTTTATAGAAATGTGAATTTATTAACTTATATTGACATGTCATTAAAAAAGTGAAATCAATAAAATACTGTTCATTGCAAGAAGACAAAATTATGCCAGTTTCCATTATGTAGATGGAACCAGAGAACACCATGCTGAGTGAATTCAGTCAAAAAGAGTAGGACTGATATAGAATGATCTCAAATGTGGAATATAAAAGAACACGTAGGGCCAGAGAGATAGCATGGAGGTAGGGCATTTGCCTTGCAAACAGAGGGACGGTGGCTTGGATCCAGGTATCCCATATGGTCACCTGAGCCTGTCAGGAGCGATTTCTGAGCACAGAGCCAGTGAGTAACCCCTGAGCGTTGCCAACCCCCCCCACCAAACAAACAAACAAACAAACAAACACATAAAGCAGTAGCAAATAGCTAAGAGCAGAAGAACCTGAGAACTAGTCTAAAGAACTGAAATCATCAAGGGCATGGGGAGGAAGATGCCTGGAAAGAGATGCTGAGACAATGATGGAGAGAAGTACAAACTTTGGTGGGGGGTGTGGTGTTGGAACATTGTATAAATGAAGCCCTAGTATTAATACTATCATAAATCAAGATGCTTAAAGTAAAATTTTTCCTTTGTAGTGAACTTAAAGGTGATGAGATAAAACTTTAAGGTGTCAGAACACAGTGCAGTGTCCAAATTTACCAACCAGACAGTACTTTCAAAGAACAGAGCTGCAGGATTGTGTTATAAAAGACTATCTTCTGCAGGACTTTAAAGAATACAAAAGTAAGGCAATGAATCTCAAAGTGTAGTGCTGGACCAGTGCTGCTAGCTTCACAAGGAAACTTGTTAGAAATGCAAAATTGTGCCCCAAATTGTGCCCTCTGTAACATGGAGTATCTTTATCTGTGTTTTAGGAAATCTTCAAGGTGACTCAGTGCCACTACCATAGAGATGCTGTGTTGGTGGCTATATTAACAATATTTGTTACTATTATAGTTTGGAGGTGCTCAGCCTGATTCTTATCCACAAGTCACTGTCCTTGTGAGAGCCAACTCACCCAAGGTCTCCTTCACCAGAGCTTACATGCCATGATAAAGGCAATGAAGGCCTGGGTTACTCTCTTACCTCAAGGCAAGTCATCTCTGAAGTGTCATACTACCTCTGGCCCCTTTGAGGTCTGCTGAAGTGTTTGCTACAATTACCTTAGGTCCTATTACTCATGCTCAATTTTACTTCTTGACTCCCCAGTGATATTGCTCCTGAAGGGACTCTTCAGGAAGACTCCTCAATCAAACCTTTGACTCAGAGTCTGAGAGTTTCTATGGATCTGAAACTCAACTGAAAATAACATCAGGTGAGGGGCCGAAGAGGTGGCGCTAGAGGTAAGGTGTCTGCCTTGCAAGCGCTAGCCAAGGAAGGACCACGGTTTGATCCCCCCGCATCCCATATGGTCCCCCCAAGCCAGGGGCGATTTCTGAGCGCTTAGCCAGGAGTAACCCCTGAACATTAAACAGGTGTGGCCCAAAAAACCAAAAAAAAAAAAAAAATAACATCAGGTGTAATGTCAGCGCTGATAACTGCAAGCCCCGTTCTAAAATTAGAGTATCCACATTTACACATGTCATGGCACTAAGTGAACTCGGAAGATTATTTTTGTGAAGCAAACAGCATTGACAGCTTGTTTGGAGGTTTGATCAGAGGTGCACAACTACTCATATACTGAAGAATGGTATGTCTCTATTTAAGGAAGGCCATACTCTTTAAACATGTGTGCAGCTTCGAGAAGGATGCACATGGAGTGGTGAAGAAGAAATGGGAGACCTGCCTAGCCAACAAGATCAGCTGAATAAACCCTGGTAATCAATGAGGTGACAGATGTTGCAGCCCTCACACTCAATATCCAGATAATAGCGATGAGATGAAGAGCTCCAGTCAATGGTAGGAATGCAGTTAGGGTAAGGAATGGTCCACTGTGACAATAATAATTGGAACTGACTACTCTGGACAAGAACTATGTGGTGAAAGAAACAAATAGGTATTTATGGTATGCCTTCAGTAGCAATACTACAATCCACAGTGTCAAAAAGATATATATATATATATCTTTTTGACACTGTGGATTGTAGTATTGCATATATATATCTATATATATATATGAGAGAGAGAGAAAGAGAGAGAGAAGCAGGGGGGGAGGGCAGTTGGAATGGCAACTGGGGATACTAGTGGTGGCAAATGTGCACTGGTCAATGATGGTTACATTCTTTGAATGAAACTCAACCATGGACGATTTTGTAACCAAGGTGCTTAAATAAAGCACCAGGATAATATAAGAATTATGAAAATTATTTAGAGAATTTAGTGTTTGGATATTCAGAGACTCAATTACTCATTTGAGTAGTCCCTGACAAGCATTCCATCTTCGCTACCAGAATGGAATGCAGTTTGCCATCAAGACCTTATAGATCTTTCTTATTCAAAGCTTATTATCAGCCATATTAAAATGTTCTCTTCAGTATATATATATATATATATATATATATATACATACATATATATATATATATGTTTTTTTTTTTTTTTTTTTTTGGGTCACACCCGGCAGTGCTCAGGGGTTGGTTACTCCTGGCTCCATGCTCAGAAATTGCTCCTGGCAGGCACGGGGGACCATATGGGGCACCGGGATTCGAACTGATGACCTTTTGCATGAAAGGCAAACGCCTTACTTCCATGCTACTCATCTACTCATACATTCTCTGGAATCTTAGTCTTTATTGTATACTTCTTTTCTATTCCACAATTGATTGACATATCACTTACATATACTCACTGCAAAGGAAATACACATTCATTCAGTTTTTAAAAGTAATGGCCCATATATTTTTGTGTCATTAAATATATCAGACCCCAGTGATTCTAAAGAAAATGAATATTTAAATTTCCTTTATTGGGACTGGCATAATAGCACTACTGTAGAGCATTTGCCTTGCACACTGCTGACCGAGGATGAACCTGGGTTTGATCCCCAGTATCCCATATGGTACCCTGAGCCTGCCAGGAGCATAGAGCCAGGAGTAAGCCCTGAGGAATGCTGCTGGGTGTGGCCCCAAACAAAACAAAACATAAATTCCCTTTTTATCTGTGTAATATGGTTCAAAGGCACAAAGAATGTTCAACCAGAGAATAAAAGCTGTACATATTATTTTTAGTGTACCTTTCAGAAAATTAATAATAACTCTAGATTGTAATTTTTCCAGACATAGGAAGGGAAAGATATTTACAGGAAGCAAATGACACGATGTAGGCATTTACAGGTGGTGTTGTGAAACATATTTATGACAGGAATGAAATCAGTGGGAAATTAAAACAGAAAACTAGATAGAATTTCATCCAAGAGATTATAGACATATCACCTTAGAATCCAGAACTATTTAATATGAAACTAATTGGACTACAGCTGAGCTGGAAGTGAATCATCTTTCAAAATTTCATCATTCAGTTGAACACTAATAGTTCCCAATAACTAGTAAAACAAAGAGGGAAAAGTATCTCAGTTTATCTATGACTTTTAGTAGGTACTGAACCTGAATAGAACTCTAAAGAATAGATAATGGGGAAACTGGAGGGATAGTACAGCAGCTAGGGCATTTGCTATGCATACAACTGATCTGGGTTTGATTCCTGGCAGACCATATGATCCCGAGCCTGCCAGGTGTGATCATGAAGCCCAGAACACAGAGTACTGCCCCCCCATTAATACAGGGAGTATTTATAAAAATAGTGCAAAAGAATGCGAAGATAATGCTATAATAAAAATTCAGGTGAAGTTATATATAGCTTATACTCAGCTAACAAGAAAATCTAATAATTTAATCCCTTTAAATATACAAAGGATTTTATGAATTTTGAGAATAATTTTGACAAGAATAATCAAACAATAAATTTTCAACTGATTTGATAGATCTTATTTTACTTGGGAATTAATAGACACATGTCGATAAATTTTTGTGTTTAATGTGAGAAAAACATTTAGAGGATTTAAAAATAGCATACATGTATGAGAATTAATAATATAATGTGAAAATTCTAAATCACTAAAATTGTAGGCACAATTAATATGGCCATGAAAACAAAACTTAAATCGGAAGAAACATTAAAAATGCAGCATTAGGGGCCCGAGAGATAGCATGGAGGTAAGGCGTTTGCCTTTCATGCAAAAGGTCATCGGTTCGAATCCCAGTGCCCCATCTGGTCCCCCGTGCCTGCCAGGAGCAATTTCTGAGCATGGAGCCAGGAGTAACCCCTGAGCACTGCTGGGTTGACCCAAAAACAAAACAAAAAAAAATGCAGCATTAAATTATATAAGACCAATCATATCCATTATTACAACAGATATAAACATATTAAACACATGATTGTTAAAATAAAACATATCTAACAGATTTACAACTCTGTTCCTGAACCTAGACTTGGTATATTTGAACTGGAGAAATTGTACAATAGGTAGGGTACTTGATTTGCATGCAGCTGATGTGGGTTCAATTCCCACCACCTAATACTATCTCCTGAGTCCTGCTTTGAGTGATTCATTCTTTTGCTTTGAAATGGAAGCTTATTTATATAATCCGAAATGGATCAAAAGCTGAATTCAATGTTTTACTGCCTACAAGAAACACATCTGAATAGTCAGAACAAACACAGACTCAAGTCAAAGATTGGTGGACAATCATTCTAGCAAACACTCCCTTTAAAAGGCTGGAGTGGCCATTCTAATATTAGATGACACAGACTTTAGATTTAAAAATATAAGGAACAGAGATGCACATTTCTGAAATCATACTCTTTTACTTCACACTGTTTACCTAAGCAACTTAAATAAATTAAATTCTTTATGTCATATATTTATGTTCATTTTCTCTATACAAATGAGCTTAATAGTACAATACATATATGTACATACAAATATATATGCATTGCATACATATATTGGGTGAGTGAATGGTTTTCTTAAAGTAAATACATTATACAAACAATGAATATATATATAAAATATACCAAAAGTCAACATACAAAATTAAAATTAATACATATAATAAACTTGATTATATATAACATTCTCTTATATAAGTAACAAAATTAACACTAGAAAATGATTAAATACAAAAACAGGGGCTAGAGTTCAAAAGGTACTTAATATGCAAAGCATACTTTGCATAAAGGAGAGTGTGGGTTTGACCCTTTGCACTGTATAATCTCCTAAACAATGCTAGATGTGGCCCCAAAAGCAAAAATATATTTCTATTTACTATATATATATATATATATATATTTCATAGTCACTCTAAATGATAGACTTAAAGAGTATGTTTTAGTATCTGCTTAAAACAATGATTCAGAAAACAATGCTCTAAATTCCTGTTGCTAAGCGTATATATAATGAACCATAATCAAAGGTGATTCTATGGCTTTAAGTCGTTAAATTTGTCTCACTGCAAAAAGCTCTTTTTAAGCCCTTATTAATAAAACTTCTTAGCCAAACTTAATTATGGCTTTTAGAGATTAATTTAAGGAAAAGAAAAGTCAGTAGGTTTCATAGATATGTTTAACCACTGACAACTACTGATTTGAGGAAAAATAAAGGCAATATCTTCTTTTAATTTACAAGCATGATACTGCTGATGTTGTTGGCAGTTACTCATCAGTTAGAAATGTAATCCAATTTTATATTTTTATTTGAAGGTTTTTAAGAAAAAAAACGTTGTAACACAATCATGACATAATCCAGGTGACATCTGTACTAGGCAGAATCCTGTTGTTATTCTTCTGTCTAGCTGCTATTGTTGTGAATGACAAAGCAGTGAAATTACATTTTCCCATTATTATTTCCAGACACTCTCTGCAATGGTTTGTTGACTCTAATAAACCTTCAGACAAAGCTGTCAGCAAGGGAAATGGCAGAAAGAGTACAAGGAAAAGACTCCTCAACAATAAATGCATCTAAAATGTAGTACTAGCTTGTACAGTTTCTGATAACATTTAATGTAAGCATTTCAATATTTATCCTCAGGCTATTTGAATTCCAATGAGAAAAATATAAACCCATCAAGTCATATTACCAACGACTTTGATGAACATAAGCATATTATGAGATTAAAGAATGAGATGTCTTACCTGCTATCGTATTAAGGAACATCAAATATTCAAAGTTTGAAATTTCCCTTCTTTGCCAACGCTGTGTCATGTTGGAAGATTTATAAAGCTGTCGAGGCGTGGCCAGTGAAATCCGCCTAGCAATTAAGTGACAACAAATAGAATTTTTCACTTCATGACTTTAGGAAAACTAATATTAACTAATATATTGGTTTATTATGATTCAATTTAAAATAATTAATGAATTTTCTTTTTAGATAAATTTTAAGAGTTTTAACTGTGGATTTAAGAAAGACGAATATTCCTTAACAGATAAATATTACTAAATTTATAAACATTTGTGAAAGCTCTCAATAGCACAATAGACTTTTACAAGTGATAAGAATGAAAAAGGTGAAATAATACTAAATAATCAAATTAGTTTTTAAGCAATAGAACAAATCTACTTCATGATTACTAATAAGTTAAGTAAGTGATTGGATATAGAGTAACAAGCAGTGATATTGGGTCTTACATAGTAACAGCTGCCTCTGAACTTGGAGCATCTCTCTGCACACTGAGTGTGAACACAAGCATAGACTTTCCACGTATTTAATAGCCCCCTCATGTTTGGAGAAAGAACAATCAAAAAACTTTGAAAATATACGTTTAGAAGAATGAGAATACAGCTTAAGGAAATTAAAAGGATGGATGGCTACAGATATCGTGAAATGCTTGATAGTCAATGTATTTATCATAAAAAATATTAAGTCAGGCCCGGAGAGATAGCACAGCGGCATTTGCCTTGCAAGCAGCCGATCCAGGACCAAAGGTGGTTGGTTGGAATCCCAGCATCCCATATGGTCCCCCGTGTCTGTCAGGAGCTATTTCTAAGCAGGCAGCCAGGAGTAACCCTGGAGCACCGCCAGGTGTGGCCCAAAAACCAAAAAAAAAAAGGTAAGGGGAATAGAAAAATAAAAATATTAAAAGTCTGTTAAATTGATAATTTTTAAATGAACCCTAAAAAAAGAGCTTCCTCAACTATTTCATTCATTCTACCTTTCATGTGTACGTAGGGTGCAAATTTGACCACATTCCATCACTGGGCCTGGGAAAACAAACTTAACCATTTTTGTTGTTTGTTTTCAAGCAATTATACCTAAATAATTTAGTAAACTAACTATCATTTACATATCAGAAATTAAAGGTAAGATGAAAAGAACAAAAACTACTGATTTGAATTTAAATATGAATTAAGATTTTTTTTGGCCACATCCGGTGACACTCAGGTGTTACTCCTGGCTATGCCCTCAGAAATCAGTCCTTAATTGGGGACCATCTGGGAGGCTGGGGAATCTAACCACAATATGCCCTAAGTTAGCTGAATGCAAGGAAAATGTCCTACTGCTATTCTACTGCTCTGGCCCCTGAATTAAGATTTTAAGATTAAATATATTTAACTAAATATTTTAAATATTTTGGGGGGACTTTGGGCCATATCTGACTTTGCCCAGGGCTTATATTCCTGGTTTTGTGCTAAGGGTTCTCTCCTGACAGAACTCACAGGACCATAACGGGTACTTGGGATTGAACTGGGTTTAGATGCATACAAGTCAAGCATCCTACCTGTTATATTGTCTCTCTGACCCCACATAGCTAAAATATCAATAAGTTGTAAAGTAATGGTCATATATCAAAAAAATTGAAGATTTTTCCTAGTTACATCTATTTTCCAAAACAGATCCTACTGATTCCACAAAAATATTATTACAATGGTAAAGGTACATATGCATATATATTCAATTTAAATTCTAAAATTTCATGCATGTTTCCATTAATTGATGATTTTCATAGGGCTACTTAAAATGTCTCCATATCATATCTATTCTGACATAATTATTCACAATTCTCCCATGTACACGTCTAGACACATGATTATTCTGTCATAAAATTTAGCCTTGAATTTTACTGTCATGGAAACAAGCTAAGATATTTTCTACATTATCAAAGAACTAATGAACTATACGAAGAACAAATTTCAGTGCTACCACTAAAAATCATTATTTCTGCTAACATTAACTAAAATTTTTATCTGCATCATCCACAATCTGCTAAAGTCAACGGGTATAATGACGTGTGCATTTCTTTGTTGGTGTTCTGAACATAGATTATTTAAGAAATAAACTGCAGACATGAAAATAATTCTGACCATCTGAAACACCACCCTCACCAAAACCTCAATAACCTCAATGAATATAAAGCAGTCCTGATAGGTGTAAATACTAAAAAAACTCAAGAGAAAGTGGCATGGCAAACTTAGAGCACATAATAGCAAATAAAAATGTGGGCAAAGGAAGTGAACTTAGAAAAAGATTATCAACAAGTTTTGGGAAAGGACCATTTTTTTTAACAAAATCTGTCTTCCCAATATGAATTCACTGATAAACAGATTATGTTAATTTTTACTTTTAGTTACATGTTTAGCATTTAGCAAAGCTTGGCATAATAAGATGTTTAATCAATGGCTAAATGAATGATATAAATGATTAACCAACTATCCTAAAAAATGGCTTAAGAGAAATGTGAAACTGAAATAATTAAATAGTCATTTAAAGCTAAAAAACGTAAAAGAGGACTGCATATCATGGAACTATTGAAAACATCCTGTCACAAGGTTAAGAAATTAGAATATAGATAGCTGTTATATACTTGAACTATTACTATTCATTTAGAATTGGACCCAAGATAAGACAAAATTGCCCTCTGCAATTAAAAGTACTAAGCACAACAACAAATGATGAGAAACCTTATGAAATATAACCTAATATATCGTGCATAAGTGAAAAATTTAGTTAGGTAGAATAATATGTTGAAAAAATAGAAATTATGCAAATGTGTTCTAGTAAATGATCATCCTTTGCCGCATTTTCCATCATAATGCGTAGGTGACAGTATTGTTTCTATAACTTTTGGGAGTCACCACGATAGAGGACATGGAAGAAAAATTGAGAGGCCTATAATCTTGGAAAGTTCTTTAATCCAAATTTTCTAATATGTAAAATGGGGGTAAGAATTGATCGTTTTAAGAATGTAGTTGGTTTCAGATTTAAGGAGACTATTTTCTTTTATTATGTTAGGGTACGGCAAAATTAGGTTGTGTATCACCTAGGAAATGATCTCTTCTCAGGCACCAAACTTGCAAGTGACTCACTCAGATTTACTTGGCCCTAGAACTGTGATCTATATTTTTTAAAATATAAATGTAAATAGAAATTTTTTAAATATTTAAATAGAAAATAATGCTATCAAGTAAAACAAGTATAGTTCATTGCATTGAGGAAGTACTCAATAAAACACATTTATGGAGATTACTTAATTAAAAGAACATTCATTGTGCTAGGTTGGCCTAACTGAAATATCTCCTTTGTTTCAAAACTTTACTTATTAAACAACAATCTAATATTTAATGTGATTTTATTTGGTGGGTCTATTCAAGAAATGGTTAAAATGATTTGAATTAGAATTGGACCCAAGATAAGACAAAATTTACTATTAAACAACAATCTAATATTTAATGTGATTTTATTTGGTGGGTCTATTCAAGAAATGGTTAAAATGATTTGTGAAGTGAATTCTGGCAGTATAGTTACTTTTGAATTTTATAATTTTGTTTATGTGAAAATCATTCTCTTATAGGGTTTGCTTAGAGTAAGTTCCCTTAAGTTTGATTGACTCTGCTTAAATTGAAAAAAAAAAACACACACACACACACACACCCCAATGTCTGAAAAACCAAGAAAGGAATGAAGTTCTGGTTATTTTGCCGAGGTAGACTCAGCTTAAGGGCTTTTACTTATGCCATAGATATAGCCCTTCCTATTGACAATCTTCTAAATAAAAAGATGGCTCAAAAATAATGTGGCAACAGTTTTTCATGTGGAGGACCCTAGTTTGATTCACAGCACCAAACAGTCCCTGTGCATTGCTGGGTGGCGATAGTGGCTCCCAAGTAGTATTAAGGTTGCCCCGGAAAGCAGTGCCACCTACCCACTCTAAGTATAAAACCACAGAGTGGAGCTGAATAGGATTATAATTTATCTCCCAGTCTCCTGAGCACTATTTGAGAAACTCCCATATTGAATGAAACAGAAATAAACAAGATCTTATATGCCACACACGGAAGTTTATAACATGTGTAAGTTATTTTTACCTAAAACCTACCAACCTATCACTAAATTATGTCTGTGTATGTCTGCATGCACACATATCTGTACATTATACATGTGTGCTTGTAGTTTACAAATGTCTTTAGTATATGATTATATACCAGCCATAAAATATCTCTTTTCAAAGATTCTAGTTCTATTTAACAGGCCAGTGATTGATTATTCTTCCTCTTTTTTTTCCAATATAAAATTTTTTTTTACTTTTTTTATAGTTTTTATTTTAATCATAGTGGCTTTCATATTGTTGACAATAATATTTTAGGTACATGTTAACATAAAATCAGGGGATTTCCCTTCACAAAATTGTCCTCCCTCCGCCTCCGTTCCCATCCTACCTCACATGTCCTCTTCCCTCACCCCCGGGGCTGCCAGGATAAGTAGTCCCCTCTGTGCCTAGCTAACTACTTGGTGGTCCTACACCTGCTTAGTCTTGGTACTTCCCTTATACCCCACCCCCAATATTCTTCCTCTTGTGTCACATTACTCATTTTTTCCAACTAAGACATACTGTATTTTTCTTAAGTTCCAGATTTTAGTTAACTATTCTCCAGAAAGTAATGGCAACCCTATGCCCTTTCTCAGTCTTCATGTTGTTCTCCTACTCACTGCCTTATACCCAACTGCTTCTTCTAAGCAGATCACAGGGAACACATATCACAGGAATTTCTTAGGATTCTAAGAATGAGTTGAGACTTTGTATAGAAAAACAAGGGCAGTGAAGGAAACTTTTTATAGAATGATTGCATAAAGTAACAACAGAAACCAAATTGCTGAATGTCTATTTTGTTTACAGTTTTCCTTTCAAGAATATTCTGTAAAAACCATTCCAAGACCAAATGAAGCTATAAAAGAATTAATACTTCTCATATGTAAGGATGTGAGTAAAAGAACTTAGGGTCATTTTAATTAAGTTTAGGATCCAACCATTCCAAAACTACAAGAGAAAATATTATTTTAAAAAAGCAGTTTGTTATCTCTGAATAATCATAGTGATTAACAAAGATCAGGAGGCAGGCTATTATTTTTCAAAAGAAAAAAATCAGACTTATTTGTGAGTTCCTAATGTAAATTCCTGAAAATATTCTTGATTTTATGATCAAGGAGTTAATAAGCATTTGGGAAAAGAAACAGTGGCAAATTCTAAATTGGATCAGACTCAATAAAAAGAAGACTTGGAAAATTAACTTCGTTTTCTTTTTTGATAGACTGAGTGCACTTTTACCTTTGACCTATGTTTTTAATAAGCACTTCATTATCTACTAATGTCTTAATTTATTCTTGTCATCCTACCAGTACATACCATGAGCATGTCACATACATGTCAGTGAATTGTTCTTAAACCGTAAGTGTAATTTGAAAGAGATTCCTTGCAATTCAAGTCGACTCCATTTGAGTAGCATTTAAAAATCACCTCTGCTATTAGCAACTGGGCTAGGTGTTTTTGATTAAAGATAAATAAGATACAGTTTCTGCCTTTTAAATGTGGTGCTTTACAATAATAACCAGGGACATAAGGATCTATACAAAAGAAAGGATCTGTGTGAGTTTACTCAAAGCTGATTATCTTTTTCATCCTTGTCAACAGAAACCCTATTATGTTCAGGCAGGATATGGCAAGGAATTCAGAAGTATTTTTTCCCCTAATTTTCAGGGCATCATTAGAATTTGGCAGTGATTGTTTCAGATATGGGAAGGAAACTTCATTCTGGTTAAAGGGACTGGAGGGGTTTGAGAAATATATCATTTCTTAAAATGTGAAAGTGCAGAAGATATGGAAGTGCATAGAGAGATATTTAGTTTTTTTTTTTTTTTTTGTACTTCAAGCAGTGGTGGTGATTTTCTGAACATCTCAATTCTGCTGTCAATCAAGAGTCCTGACATCAGAAATCACTTATATTTTTTAAAAAATGTTAGGTTAAGTCTAGTAAGGTATTCTGTTAGTAGGAGTCCAAATATGACAAACTGTATTTCCTGGTTCAACTTAGAGATTAGTGTCTTTAAATAAAACAGTATTAAAATGATGCTTTAAAGATACCAAAATGGGGCCAGAGAGAAGGCTCAAAAATTAAGAGACTCTTTTACATGTAAAGCATATGTTTTCCTTGGCATGCCATGTTTTGAGGATTTGGGAGTACTGAGCCAGGAGTAGAATCTAGTGCCATCTCTATGAACTAAAATAAAAAATAAAAAAATAAGAAAAATAAAACACCAATATCAAAGATAGTAAAATGGTTTAATCACTTGCTATAAATATAAACTCTAAGAGTTATACTCTTAGATTCTTGAAGAATTCATTATTCTTAAACTCTTGTATATGTATGCAGTATTTATAAGTATAGGCTATGCTATTGTATATCATAAATAACATGCAGCTATGCTTGTAAGGTATGCTTGTAAGATCTTCAGTAAAATGTGTTAATTATGTGCTATCAGTGATATGCAATCAATTTTTTACTTTCTCATATATGTGTTAAATTAATTATGCTCTGATTATTCTGTATTCCTTAAAATACCTATGTTCATGACCTCTTTCATGACACTTCAGAGGAAGACAATTCCTCAGTCTGAAAAGTAATTATATTTCCCTATTTGCATTCTATCATGTTAAGATTGAAATATGCTAACCATTCATAAATAGAGTGAAATATGATAATTACCTGGCTTGTGGCAAACCATAGCTGGTCCCTACTCCAACCCGAGGCAAACTATATACAACTTTTTTTACTGTTGCTTGGTCAGGAAAATTAAACATAACCGAGGCTGTTGTAAGAAGAGAAAAAAGATGATTTAGAACATGAGAACTAGCAATTATGTTAGAAATAATTTTAAATGCTTATTTTATATGTAAATTTTATATGCAAAGACTCATTGATCTTAATGGAAAATCAGTTTTATACACAGCTTTATCCATGAGAAGTCTAGGATTAGTGTTTTAAAATAAGCTAGTATGCTTAATTCTTATAAGGCATATCAAAGAGATACAGCTGGAAAAATCATAATAGTATTATTGCATCATGCAAATGAATAATATCCAAATATAAGCCATTTTTTTTTTCAAAATATATAAGGGGACTTACTTCGGTTTGCCATAAATACTTCCAGAGCAGTGTTTTGTAGAAGGTAACGTCTTGAAAATACAGCTCGGATCTCGCTGAACATCCATTTCCCATGAAGTCCCTCTGTGTATGCAAGAACCTAAAATAAAATAAAAAGTTTAAAGGGAGATGTCAATCAGTAAAAAAAAATAAAGTGTCTAAGACATAGCATGACAATATCTTAGGCAGTGCTATATAAAAGTCAGTAAATTAGAGGTTATCTCCTTGAATTCAAAATATATCACAATGCTGTCAATTATCTGATTCTATGTATTTGCAGATTTCTCCTTTTCTAAAATTCCTTCATCTGTTCTTCAGAAAATGTAGGGGAAAAGTTATATTCAAGGTGATCCAGTAATATAATACAGTAATTATGTTATAATTTTGTACCAAGTGATCTAATGTACCATTTTGTTATTTTTCAATATTTATTTCTAGTCATTTACTCTCTTAAAGGAAATCACCCACAAATATCCACATGATCAAACCATGTAGTTGATTATGATTATGCTTGGGCCAAATATTTTTGCTTTGCAAACAATAGTGTCTATCACAACAACTCAACTATGTGACTTTAGTGTGAAAATAGTAATAAGCAACGTCTAAAAAATATGTGCCTGCCTGATTTCCAATAAAACTTTATTTATAGTGAAAGTGGTAACTTTATTTTGATCCTGGAAGTGTTGTTGATCTAAAGCTTAAAGCAATGGATGCCAAGGTTATCCTCTTCTTTCCCAGATTCCCTTGCCACTAGGGCTAAGAACATTTGACTTAGCACTAATGAGAAGAAAACCGAAGTTAGGGAAATTTCAGTAAAACTGATATAAAAATTCACATGTAGTAGGCATATTCCTTTTACCTTTTTGCTTGGATGAAGATGTGATGGCAAATAGATTGATAGCTCAAAAATGAGAAGGAAATTCAGGGGAATAACAGATAAGAAGGCTCCAATATTGAGCTTCTGAAACAATCACAGCAATCACCCATATCTGAACTTCCTGTTACATGATATAAATAAGTCACATTTTATTAAGCCACTGTAGTGAAATTTGCAACAAATTCACTTTTTATATGATAGACCAATATGCTTTGGTAGAGGCCATATATATATTTACCTATAATTACTTTTCATAAAAATGTAAACTAGTTACTAAGCTTTACATATACATTAAGATTATATGTATTAAGTATTAAAAGCAAGATACAAGCTCCCTTTTACACATGCTTTCTTTAGAATTATATATGCTCATTAATTATGATCCTACATGCTTATATGTGCATACATGTGTATATGTAGATATAACCACATCTATAATTATGCAAATGATATGTTGGTCTTATTATTTGAAAATTGCATTATCTGGTTTCCCAATTAAGTCTCTGTACTTCTATAGTCACTGGAAGATTTTTTTGGGAGAAGGTCAGCTATTTATTTAAATCATAAAAAAAATTTTGGAACACTCAAGACTCCCATTTAAATCTTGGTTTTCTATTTATTAGCCAAGGACCTTTGAAAAATTATTTAACTCCATCTGATTTTCATCATCTGAAAACCATGACAATAATATATTTCATAAGTTAGCTTAAGTGGAGAGAGTAAATGTAAAGTAATAGCCTTAGCTATTATATTTAAGCTTTCTTCATAAGCTCGTAGATCTTTGTTGCTGCACATCAAGCGAAAACTGATTTTTGGTTTCTAAATCAAAGTATTTCAGATATTCTGCAAAATAATCCCATCATACAATTTATATTTATAAATTTTTACTTGGGTACAGCAATTTCTAGAATTGGACTTTATAAAGTAATATTCCAAGTGGAAAAGAGGAATAATACTTTTAGCTTTCGTAGGTAGGAAAAAATTTAAGACAGATATGACAGTAACAAAAATAAACTTTTTAGGGAGCCGGGAGGTGGCACAGGAGGTAAGGTGCCTGCTGCCTTGCCTAGGACGGACCACGGTTCGATCCCCCGGTTCCCATATGGTCCCCCGTGCCTGCCAGGAGCGACTTCTGAGCGCATAGCCAGGAGTAACCCCTGAGCGTCACTGGGTGTGGCCCCCCAAAAAATAAATAAACTTTTTAATCCAAGGAGAATGGAGAAGGGAATTCTATATTGGTGGTGGGATTGATCTTGGAACAAATATATTATGAACAACTATGAAATACATGATCTTTAAATAAAAAACTTATAAAAATAAATTAATTTATGATGTCAGGTCAAAAAAAGACTTTCTTCTCCAGGATCAATATGTGGTATATAACATTTATTTAAAAATGCCATGTGTGGGGCCTGGGAGATAGCATGGAGGTAAGGCGTTTGCCTTTCATGCAAAAGGTCATCGGTTCAAATCCCGGTGCCCCATATGGCCCCCCGTGCCTGCCAGGAGCAATTTCTGAGCATGGAGCCAGAAGTAACCCCTGAGCGCTGCCGGGTGTGACCCAAAAACCACAAAAAAGAAAAAAAAAAGCCATGTGAAAGCCCAAATAGTAAAATGAACACAATATGAAATTCAAGAACTCTTCCCACAAAAGCTCTATTGACACCATCAAATTAAAATTAGCATTTTTTAAAAATAAACCTACTCCTATATTTTCCCTCTTTGAGAGATATGATGCAATGAATCTGTCATTTAGTAGTCTTTCCATGAATATATTAGTTTATTTTATTAATAGCATAGAGGTAGATCATAAGCAACCAAAAAGTTAAGTCTTTCTTAATGCTCCATAACATATGCAATTGTCACACCAACTGTGCAATTAGTAGAACTGATTGCTTTCCAGTCCCAAATCCACACACTGTACATCCATGAAAGTGATTTTGTGCCCTTTATTTTTCTTTTGTCAGATTAGGGAAAGACACAAATAAGATAATGAAGGAAGAAACTTTTCTTTCGGATTCTGGTGCATACACTTAACCATTCCCATAGAACAAGAGGATTCCTGAAGACCAGTACAGAAAACAGTACCTAGTGACTAACAGGTTTCTCCTGTACAATTTCCATCCCAGAAAGCTTTGTAGCTGAGTGACTTTGGTAAGATTCCTCCCATGAATAGCTTGACTGACTCTGGATTGTTAGAGAAGACAGAGCTCCAACTGTTTTTGGTCTGTCAGTTTCCTCTGACTTGAGAGTTTTATGATAAAAGGACCCCCCTCCATCACATCTAAAGCTGTATATATAAATATATATATAAATATATAAATATAAATATATATATTTATATACACTCACACATTTTCTTGTTGAATTAATCTCTTAAGAAATGTATAGAGATAATGCATGGTATGAGGGCAATTGCAAAAAAAGCTTACAGAGTTTATATATCTTTAACTTCTTTGCAGTACAAAAAACTTTTTTTTCTCATTTGGCCTTTAGACTTCTCACATTTATTATCTTCATAATGAAATCCACCAGACAACTTGTCTAACTTTAGATTTAACCAAGATCTAAAGTAAGCAAACAAAACAGTGCAAGTGATTTTTAAATTTGTTATACATTGCTTAACTACAGACCTTTAGATTGGCCATTACCTATGTGACAAGATTTTATCACCAAAAAATAAAAAAAACTTCAATACGTGAGATTTAGGAGAGGGTTAAGACAGTTATTTTGACTTTTTATAGATTTATGTCTTTCATTTAAGCAAACATATGCTGAGAACTATCATAGAATATCATCAGATATTCATTTTCTACAGTGGAAGGAACATGGAATACAATAGTGTACATGTTTGCATTTTAAACATACAACCGAACTGCACTAAGTTATGAAAGAACCACCCAAGAGCCCATTTTCCTTCACTACTGTCTTTAGATACTTCTTTACTGCTTGAGTCCTTCTGAACCACTTTTATTTCTGAAAAATAACTAGACAATAGTAAAATTAACAGAAATATGATGAAAAATTATATAAAGTAAAATATATGATAAGTTGTTAGGTAAAATAAAACAGTAAGACTCAAATACATTTTCTGACTGCTGTGGGCAATCTTGGACTACAACCCGTGTCCTTTTCTCACTGCTGCTGATGGACACAGGGGAGGTCCTGGCACTTCACAGGAGTGTGACCTCCTGAGATATCGCTAACCTATTTCTGAGCAGCATGTGGAGGATGAAGGTTATTAGTCAAAAGGCAAAGTGACCATAGGATATAATTTCAGGTACATTTAATTTTTATTTATATTTCAAAAACATAAAGGAAAATCATTTATAGTTAGTTGATTAATAGTATATGGCACATTTTTCTAAGAATTGGGGCATAAGCACAGAGAGGAACTATGCTAACACAATCTGTATTTTATTTTTAACTTATATTCACTTTTTGTTTGTTTGTTTGTTTGTTTGGGGTCATACCTGGCAGTGCTTAGGGGTTACTCCAGGCTCTGCACTCAGAATTCGCTCCTGGCAGGCTTGGGAGCCAAATGGGATGCTGGAATTTGAACCAGGGTCCCTCCTGTGTTGGCTGCATGCAAGGCAAATGTCTTACCACTGTGCTATCACTCGACTTCTTTTCACTCATATTCTAAGTCATGTAAAGACTTTTATCATATCTGAGGTTATGGTTTTATTCTCCTTAAGTACTCCCATACTATCTTAATTGTGCCTGTCTTCTCCAAAATGTTTAATATACTTTAAAATTTAATCAACGAATATTAACAAGTTTTCTGAGTTTCATTTTCTGAAAAAATGAAAACATAATTACCAGCTATGAAAACATAGTTGATTAAGAACCTGAAACCAACTTATTAAACTGTTTAATGTCCCAATGAAATAAGAGGAGAAAAAGTTCACACTAGCTATATACAAGCTTATATTTACTAAGAAATTAAAGCACACTGGAAGACAATTTAAACAATTTTTTTTTAAAAAAAGTAACAGCTCTTTTCAAATGACTTTACTTATATGTGTCCTTAACATAATTATTCATGATGCTTTGCTGTTTGTTGTTGTTGTTTCTGGATCACGCATGACTATGCTTAATAGTTATTCCTGGCTTGGTACTCAGGAATCACACGTATCAGTGCTTAGGGAATCAAATGGCACACAAGGAATGGAATCAAGGTGGGCTGTGTGCAGACCAAGTGCCTTTCCCAGTCCCTGATGATGCTGTTGAAGAAAAAGAGAGTTGCTATGCATTCATGTGTATCAGATGTGTACATGTTGTCAGAAACATGTATTCTGCTGTCAAATCAGTTTTATCTTTTTTCCCTTTTAAATCAGCTAATATTGCACAATCCCCAAAAGTATTTGTTTAGCAATAGTTTTTATGTTCTCAAATTATCTAATGTGTACATTCAACCAAGTATTACAAATGTTTTCTCCCTTGAACAGGAAAATCTCATTTTTGTATCAAGAAAATTTTTGCACTGAGAATTGATGAAATAAGACTATAGAGCTTTCAAGACACTTGCCTTGTACTGAGTTTGTGAGGCTGCTGCAGGCACCAGACAGTCTAGCTTGAACAGCTGAGACTATTTCCTTACTAAAAGCACACAAAAGTATAAAAGACCTGAAACAATTAGAAGTGCCAGGAACAATGGAAATAGCAACATAATGAAGCATCCTTGTTGCTATGTTGCCTTGTTGCCTATTACCCTTGTACTTGTTAACAGTAATATCTGCAGAAGAAAATTATATATTTAAATATTATGGTCCTAGAATTTTAAAAATTAAAGGCTTAATTTATGAGCCTTGTATATGTATATCATTTTAAGATTAATATAATAGTGATCAACAAAAGACTTACAGTCACAATTTTTTTTTTTTGGTTTTTGGGCCACACCCGGTGACTCTCAGGGGTTACTCCTGGCTATGTGCTCAGAAGTCGCTCTTGGCTTGGGGGACCATATGGGAAACCGGGGGATCGAACCGCGGTCCGTCCTAGGCTAGCGCAGGCAAGGCAGGCACCTTACCTCCAGCATCACCACCCGGCCCCATTCACAAATATTTTTAAAATGTGTGTCATACAAGCAGGCTGGAGGAGGAAGGTAGGAGGGAAGTTGGGGTCATTGGTAAGGGGAAATGTGTACTGGTTGGCTGCTGGAACAATGTATGACAAACCCAATCATGAGCAACTTTGTAACTATGTATATCTCAGTGGTTCAGTTAAAATTTATTACTAAAATAAAATATTTTATGTTAAATACATTTTGAAGAGGAAATTGAATAAAAATAGGGCCTTTTTAAAAGAGAATGCTTTATAAGAAAGGCAGTTTAAATTGAAAAAAAAAACAGCAAACATCACTATTAGATATATTTGATTCTTTGAATTATATATGAATTGTGATGTAATAATTTTTTTATGTATACATTTAGTTTGGGGGTGCTCAGAGCTTGGTAGTCCTCAGAGATTACTCCTGGATTACACTCAGGAATCACTGCTGTTGGGACACAAAGGGCCATATCAAGGCAAGTACTCGACATGTTGGATTATCTTTCTGAACTCCCAAGTACTTTAAAATTAAGAGAAAAGTGAGCAGTGCATGTATAGGGAGCTTTTCATTTAATAAGCTTGCATTTTACTCTGATCCATTAATTACATAGTTGTACAAAATAGATTTAAAGTCTCTCTAGAATCAGACTCTTAGAAGCTTGAAAGCTCAGCAATTTGTCAATTTTCACTGTTTTTAAACTTTCCTTATCATGATATTAGCAGAATAATAGTATTCAAATTCACTGTTTAGTTTGTGAAAACTGGTCTGTGGAAGGTTGAGAAACAATGTTGAGTTAATGAAGGTAAAGAGAAAGTCGTATATTGTACTTTGCATTTCTTAAAGAATTTACACATGGAAATCAATCAATCAAAAATTGTAAACTTTATGTTCCTGTCAGACTTCTTTATGCTTGCTTCATCTTCAAATGCATATCCAATATTATGGTAAAATTCAAATTTGAAACAGCATTGGTCAATTGACTTTGTCCTCATAAAACTGTTCCCATATGTAAATACGTTCTATTTGGCTATTCCTTTCTTCTCTCAATTTTAGTAGCAAACTTGAAAAATGTTTCCTCTGCTAAGATTTTTGCTGTCGTTGTTTTTGGGCCACACACGGTGAGCTCGGGGGTTACTCCTGGCTATGCACTCAGAAGTCGATTCTGGCTTGAGGGAACATATGGAATGTTGGGGATAGAACAGTGGTTCTTCCTGGATCAGCAATGTGAAGGCAAATGCCCCAGTGCTTCGCTATCGCTCCAGCCCCCTCTGCTACCATTTTTAAAAGAAAGGGAATAAATGCATGTGCATTTACTTTCATTTCAATACTAAGCATATAAACTTCCCTAGTTTATTCAGCATTATGATCATTTTTATTCATTTTACCTATCATGTTTAAATTTATTTTACTCTTTATTAGGTCATTTGGGCTTTTTGGGTTAGTTTCTTTTTCCTCTCAAACCATTAGGGTTTGATTTTTGTAGATGTGGTAAACTGTCTGCACAAATGGTTTTCTTTTCTTTTTTTGTTTTAGAAATATTTGATATTAAAGTGATAAGTATAGTCTAGTCATTCTGTACAGTATCAGCTCCCAAATGCACCAAGCTTTGTCATGCTCCTGTGCCCTTGCACATGGTGTTTCTTCTACCTGGCAGATTCCTTCCTAGTTTGCTCCTCTGATTAACTCCTATTAATGACTCAGCTAGAAGAGCCTGCTGCTCCGTCTGAGACCCCTATGCCCTCCTGCTCATCACACTTACCAAATCATACTATAAACACTGGCTTACTTGCTAGTATCTCAGTAAACTTTGAACTCACGGAAGGTAGAAATTCTCAGCCCATCTCTGCAATCATTATACTGAGGAGAGTTCAGCTCACAGCAAAAACATAATAGTAATAATTAAATCTGAATGCATTTGTAGTTGTATTTTTTGTAATTAAATAGGCAGATAAGTCATCATTTAATATGATTTGTTTCTTTGAAATCACTTATATCTAAAGAGTCTGGGGTTGATGCCAACTTCATTCAGTACTGAACAAGATATGCATCTTTGTTAGTTCCTTTGCACCAGGGGACAATGACTACCAGGGCAGTCATGGTGGAACCGAATGGAATAAAAATCTGAAATTGTTGCTCATTGTTGCTCAGAGCCACGTTGTCAGGAATGTAGATTGGTCAACTGAATTAAATAATCTGAATGTGAAATATTAGGAGACAGACTTTTGGGAAGGAGGGAAGAAGCTCAAAGGGTAAAGAGAGTCTATCATGAATCCTCAGGCAGCAGGAAAAAAATGGGTAAAATGACAGTCATCACCTTGTTTGAATTCTGGATGGACACATATTATACCACTTTGCACTTTGAGCTCCCTCTCTCTCTCTCTCTCTCTCTCTCTCTCTCTCTCTCTCATTTGAACGTCTCTGTCTCTTTTTTACACAAGACTGTTTTCTATCACCATGTCAGTGCATTATCTTTTTCTTTTCTTTTCTTTTTTTTTTGATTTTTGGGTCACTCCTGGCAGCGCTCAGAGGCCCTGGCTCTTTGCTCAGAAATCACTCCTGGCATGCTCAGGGGACCATATGGGATACCGGGATTTGAACCACCGACCCTCTGCATGCAAGGTAAATGCCCTACCTCCATGCTATCTCTCCAGTCCCATCTTTTTCTTTCTCTGAATATCTTCTATTCCATACTTCATATCTACCTAACCTTGATGGGTTTTTTTTCCCACTTTGCTTTCTTAACTGATCTCTCTTGCTAGGTACAATTTCCCCCCTCCACTCTCTCATAGCACCATGAGGAAAATATGTTTCTTCACATTGATAAACACTGCATAACTTTCCAAATGTGTTGCTAATATATTTATTTTTATTCTTTACAATTATTTCTGTCCATTATTTTATACTTGTTGCTTTTTTATTGAGACACTATGTTGTAGATACTCAAGAAATAATTTATTGGGGGCCGGGCAGTGGCAATGGCGGTAAGGTGCCTGCCTTGCCTGTGCTAGCCTAGGACGGACCACGGTTCGATCCCCCGTTTCCCCATATGGTCCCCCAAGCCAGGAGCGACTTCTGAGCACATAGCCAGGAGTAACCCCTGAGAGTCACCGGGTGTGGCCCAAAAACCAAAAAAAATTTATTAAAATGACTGACTTGAAAGTATGAAGAAGGTCAATCACTCTAAAAAGGTAATAAAGTGAATAAAGGGAAACTGAGACTATGATGGCAATGGCTATCTACGGTGGAGGAAACACTAAATAAAACTGGATTACTGTAATAACTACATTTAAAAAAAACAGAATTTCTCAATCAGAGGATAAGGAGATGGGTCAGATATTTGAGCATATGCTTTACAGGTACAAGGTCAAGTCCTGACCTTGCTGGTTTTCTAAGCACTTGTCAGGAATGATCGAGAGCATTGAACTAGAAGTAGCCTATGAGAACTGCTGAGTGTAACTCAACTCTTCTCCAAAAGAATTTCTCAATTTTACTTCATTTTCTACAATAAACTGCAGTTGAACCAATTTTCTTCCTCAAGACTACTTCTATTAACTCCTCCTACTACCAATATACACAATTCCCATTTTCCAGATTAATACAATCTTGCTTATGTTCAAGTACTAACCTATTTTCTATACATATATGAGCCAAGAAACCCAAGTACCCATAGTTTGTTCTTATATGTTAGTTATATACTAAATTTAAAATCTGCTGTTTTAAACTTTATATTTGGAGGGGGAATGATACTGTTTCCATTATGAGGTGATTAGGTATTGACTTGGATTTTCTACTTGCACTCCCAATTTTCTCCATTACAGGATAATTATAAACTTTCAAGAAATGTCACCCAATTTAAGAGGAAAAGTAAAAAATGACTCAGTAGATAGGCTAAATTTCATAAATACTGATAATGGGTGTTTTGAGATCTTCTAAAATTTTAGGTATTTAAAGCAGTTTTTTTCAGGGTTGAGTGTTCTCTAAAAGTCCTCTCTACCTTATGAAATCCCCCAATTTGATTAGTCCATTGGCTTTGTGTGCCTTGGTTATAAAGCTGTCAATCTGCTACAAAATACAATTTCTGAGAATCTGTCATGTGTCTGTTTCATTTGAGCTTACGAGTTGAGTTCTCTATCTCCAAGCAATGAGAGAAAGCATTCAACACTATTTGTTCTACAAATAAAATTTTAGTCAGCTTTAACTAAGTCCCAGATATTATGCTAAGTGATGGGAATACAATGACAAAACAAAGATGGTCATTTTGGGAAGTTGCACTTTCTGTTTATAATTGCGGGATAATGATAGTTGATTTTACTGGGTATTTGTGAGGATTAGATGAGCCACTCTACTTAAAATTCTTAGAAACTTTAAGAATCAAAGATGACCTTTCTATAGGGAGGAGGTTGTCCAGAATATTTGCTACAGAGACACTGATTAAAAAACTCAGTTCTCAATGAGCAGTGGTACTAATGATAATTGTGATGTTACTAGACCACAGAAAGTAGAACCGTTTTAAGAACAGCTCTGTGATCAGTAAGAGTACTCTGGAAATGTGAGAAGGACTAAACTGGCTATCTGAATTAAGTCAGTATGGGATGTAGAAAGATTTAATTTCAGATAGTTGCATTAGGTGGGTAAAGAAAGGGAAAGACAGCAGACATAGGAGGCAGAATAAAGAGGAATTGAATGATTTTGTTTGACTTTATGCTGCTAATGAAATAAAAGGAATGGAGTTGTAAGTATTTGTGTCCAGGTCTAGAATGGGTAAGGCATTTACCTTGCAGATGGTTGGCCTGCATTAGATACCATACCACAAATCATCCCCTGAATGAAGAGTGATCACTAAGAGATACAGGAGTAAGCGCTGAGCACATTTGGTATAGCCCAAAACCAAAAATTATTTGTTTCCAGTAATAATATTGTAAAAATCATACAATATATATTTATAATATATGTATTGTATTAATATTAAAACAATAATATGCTTGTAATAATGATAATAATAGTTTCCAATAAAGTTATTTTCCAATAGTCTAAAGGGAGATAGAAGAGAAGGCCCATGTGTAAAGGGTCAGGGGCCTTAGACACATTGTCAATGCGGAGGTCTAGTCTATGTATATATATCTAAACCAGACAGCTATTAAACCTGTAAGTGTGGGACGCAAACCACAATAGTTAATAAACCTGTGAGGGAAGCTGTCTGGGATACTTTTGGGGGAATGGACCTGAGGACATTGATGGACCTATGGACATATATGAGGTTGACTCTGGTTGTGGGATTGTTGTTGAAACATTGTACGCTTGGACACACCTGCAAATTATGGCATCAAAATAAAGAAAAAATTGGAAACAACAACAAAAAAAGACTAGAGGTTCATTCCAAACTTTGGATATGGAGATCACTTTGAACTTGTGAAGACAAGAACTGATTTATATTTGACTACCTTAAAGAAAGGATAATGCATAAATAAATAGAAGTTTCTAATATTCATTGCTTTTTTCTCTCCAACAATGCTCCTTCCTCTATCTGGAAAGATTATTTGTAAGTCTGGGTCTCAACTCTGAATCAACACTGAATTCTGGGACTGGAGAGAGAGCATAGTGGTAGGGTGTTAGCCTTGCACACAGAAGGATGGCGGTTCGAATCCTGGCATCCCATATGGTCCCCCATGCCTGACAGGAGCGATTTATGAGCATAGAGCCAGGAGTAACCCCTGAGCGCTGCTGGGTGTGACCCAAAAACAAAAACAACAACAACAACAACAAAAAACACTGAGTTCTCCCATGACTCAGCACTGTGTCTGCAGTACAGAGAGTGGTTGAAGTGCCTATGTATATCTGGGAATATTCACATTTTAGTAAATAAAATAAAATGTATAATAGATTGTAAGCTATAATAAAATATATTCCATTAGAGATCGTATTTAATAAACACACAATGTAATGTTAATTGCTTAGCTAATTACCTGATAAATATAGCTAAATATGTCAGTTATCTATATTTTTTAATAGGGTCAACTCATGGCAAAGATGAGTCTGATAGTATGGTATTGGCCCAGCTAAGCTTGGAAACCAACAGGGTAAAATCCAGTGGCCAGTCAGTGCTAGGAATAGAACTCAAAGCCTTGCACATTTCAGGCATGTATTCTACCTTAGAGCTATCTCCCTAGCCCCATATTATTTTATCTCAAAGCAAAAATATGCTGATTGTGCATGGTGTTGAATTTAAAAGACCTGCAGTCTCATCATTAATGCCACTACATTTGGAAGACCATTCTGTAGGGAGTTAAGAAATTAATCAAGATGGGAAACTCAGAGATAACAAATATACACGTAACTGCATAATTTTCATAATATAAACAATGCTCAAAATTCAGACATAACCCGTACTAGTTCTCCACAGTCACTTTATACAGACATTGCTATACTTTCATTAAAAGTTGAAACATAAATCAAAGAATAAAAAATAAAGATAAATAGTTTTCTTAACTAAAAATACAATTAACATCACTATAGTAATTATATATAATTAACATCACTTATACTATACTGTAGTATAGTATAAGACTTAATATTTAGTGGAGATAATTTGTTTTACCCTTAAGATTGGTAACAATCATTTTTTAATACTGAGTCTGCTGTGAGGAGAATGGGCACCCATGATGGGGCTAGTAAAAGTAAAAATTGCTACAAATACATATTATTCTTTTTTTTTTTTTTTTTTTTGGTTTTTGGGTCACACCCGGCAGTGCTCAGGGGTTACTCCTGGCTCCATGCTCAGAAATTGCCCCTGGCAGGTTCGGGGGACCATATGGGGCACCGGGATTCGAACCGATGACCTTCTGCATGAAAGGCAAACGCTTTATCTCCATGCTATCTCCCGGGCCCCACATATTACTCTTAACCTCTGCAATTTTATTTCTAGAACTTTCACCTCTGGCTATATTCCATAAAAGTAAGATGAAATATCAGTGGTATTATTCATTGCAACATTGTTTAAGTAGCTAGAAAAAGGAATTAAATGACCACTGATGGGGATATTAAAGTAATTCAAGTATGGAATAAGCTAGATGAGCACATCATTTGAGGTGCCTTTCTAAAAACAAACTACTATAAATAAAGAAGTAAAAACCTAGCCCTGTATGTTAAGAAAAAAAAGAATCACAGCAAAAACTGAAACCTAAGAAAATAAGTTTGATGGGCTAGAGGTAAGGCATTTATTTATCTTGCATGCAGCTGACCTGGGTTTGATCAGTGACACATTATGTGAACCCTCAAGCAAATCCAGGTGTGATTCCTGTGCACAGAGCTAGAAGTAAACACTGAGTACTACTGAAAGTGGCCTCCAAAACCAACAAACCAAACCACAATGAAAGAAAATAATTTGTTTAATGATTTGTCTCCTAAACCAATAAAGTAAACTGAGACCACATTTTCTTGTTTGGCTGTTTTGAGGCATACCCCGTAGTGCTTAGGGATTACTCTTAACTTTGTGCACAAAATTATTCCTGGCAGGACTCAGAAGACCAAATGCAGTGCTAGAGATTGAATTGGGGTTGGCTGCAAGCAAGGCACATTCCTTAATCTTTATCTTCTGTAGCTTCCTGCTCTGGTACCCTTATTATTATAATTTTGGTTTTTGGTTAACACCAGTGGTGCTCAGGGCTTATCACTAGCAGGGCTTGAGGGATCATATGGTATACTGAAGACTGAACCCAGGTCAGTCGCATGAAAAGCTTGCCTGCCCACTGAAATGATTCATATAAGACCTAACATTCACCATTATGTTTAACACTAAATTTAAAAATATTTAAAAGATCTTTGACTAAATAGCCCTGAGCCCATTGTTTTTATAATTAATAAAATTTCTAACATTCACCATTATAGTCAACATTTTATATATATATATATATAAGTATTTAAAAGATCTTTGATTATACATGGAAAAATAATTTACTCCTAATTAGGGGCCCGGGATATAGCATGGAGGTAAGGCGTTTGCCTTTCATGCAAAAGATCATCGGTTTGAATCCCGGTGCCCCATATGGTCCCCCGTGCCTGCCAGGAGCAATTTCTGAGCATGGAGCCAGGAGTAACCCTTGAGCACTGCCAGGTGTGACCCAAAAAACCAAAAAAAAAAAAATTTACTCCTAATTAAAAAATAAAAGGATTCACAGGCTTATGAAGCAGCTTCTAAACTAGTTTTGCTTTAAATGTATTTTTTGTGAGATAGGAAAAATAGTTTTAACATATTTGAAATAAAAATTGTACCCTGTAATAAAGGCCCAACCAGCTATGCATAAATGAAATTCAATGAAAAAATTCAAAACTAAATAAAGTTTAGAATATGCTAGTTGACAATTTCAAGCTAATCCTTACTCTACTTTCTTGCTTTTATACATTGCATAGTCCAACAAAATAGCGTTAAAATGAACCTCAGGTGCAGTTCAAGCTTTTCAAGCCTAAACAAATGATTAAAAAATAATATATATATATATATATACATAAAAGATGAAAGTGTTCTATTTTTACAGAAGACTGGAAATAAATCAGCAGAAGACTGAAAAAAGAAGTGAGATGTTCCACAGGGGCAGGTAAGTCTGATGCTAATGCTTTGACTTAAAATGGTGACAGACTGGAGTAGCGAAGCCTTGCTGGCTGCTTTAATTTCTCCCTGGAATAGCTCTCTCCCAACCTTCTGCAGCACATCAAAGTCTCTGGAGCTCAATTAAAATTGGATTATACTGAAATGCTCTATCTATGGGAACTGTGTGCTCACTAACACTTTTCTCCCAGTAATACTGCAGATGACAGTTGCCCATCCCAATTTAAACAGTTGTCATAGAGACAGGGAACTAAAGCAGCAGAAACTAACAATGAAAAGGAAAGGTAAGAGCAAAGATTTCTGTGAACAAGAAGCTTGCTTTTTTTTTTCTTCAGCACACTGTTTATTACCCCCAGGACAAAGTACACTACTCCACAAACAGCTTACATTTTGTATCTTTGCATGAGAATGGAAACTGCACTATACATCAATATAGAAGGTCAAATGTTTTCTTTTGGGCATGTTCTTACTTAGAAATTAAGATCAAGTGTTTCCCCCAAAGGAAAATAGATATCAGAGATTACAAAAACAAAGAGACCAGGCTAGCAAGTCTATAGTGTAAAGATGTTAACATCTAATTTGTAATTTTAGGACCAACCAGGAAGAATAATTTCTTACCTATTTTATTTTCCAATATTACATTGTTAAAAGTAAAATCTGGGCTGAGAAATGATACATTAAGAATGTGTGTGAGTGTTTCAAACACACACCAATGTGGAAAATCCAATTAGCCTTTAAAAGGATCCCTTATCAATGACAAAGAAACATAGTTGTAAATTTAATTTTTGAATTTATTTTTGGTTTTAAATAGCAGCTATTCCATAGTCATCTATAATTTATCTTACTAGCATCAAAGTTTATCAACATGGGGGAGTAGGGCTGCCAGTTTTCTAAAAGTCCAAGAACAAAGATAGTTTAAATTTCAGGCAGTTCTAAAAAACAAACCATTTGACAGTGGAGAGTGTGAAGAATGATCCAATCTATGTTAATATGTAGATAGCATGTTTCTGTTGCTATACAAACACTGAACTGTTTTGATCAGTGGCTTATTGTAAGTTCCAAGGTTTTTTTCCCCATCGTTGTGCAGTTCACCATGGAAATAAATTAGCTATTATTATTTTATGGAATCTTACATTGTTTATTGCTGCTGCTGCTCTCTTTAAACAGAAATCTCAACACCTAGGACACTTGTCCTCTTGGGAAGACTGTTAAATTTTTTGAAGCAGCAACAAGGCATAGTGTACAAAGTGGAGGCCAAAGGGGGAAAAGGCAAACAATATGTGTCAGAAAAATCTAAAAATGGCACAGATCAAAATTTGTCAAAACAAGGCCTTAGTTTAAACCAACAAGAAGGGTCTCTACAGCTTGGGCCTTGACAAAGCATCGACTTTTATTTATTTATTTATTTTTAGCCCAGCTGTAGAAAACACCATCTAATGAACCTGTCTGGGGCGGCTGTCCCTATCCTGTCAGGCATGTCAGGAAATGACAAGCACTGGGGACAGACCGCCGCCAGTCAGAGACAGGCCTGCCAGCTGGAGAGTTCAGCCCCAATCTAATCACACCACCAGAAAATAACTTTCACGCTTTCAGCTTGACAGGATGGACTCGAGGAAGAAGAGAAAAAAAAAAGATGAGAAGCAATGCTTTTTGTTTCAATTACACATCATTTTTACACAGTAATTAAAAGGCATCTACAAACATATACAATCCACATTACTTCATATTAAAGGAGCAAAGTATAAATACCATAATTATATCTAAGGGCATGATGCTAATATTGCCACAGAGAAAACTAACTGAAGACCAGCTCTGTGTCTTTCCCTGCATGAGCTATCTCATAGAAAATTTAACTTTTATTTTTCGATTCCATTTATTGATTCCCCATCTCTTCGAAAAATTCTTGGAAAAATAAAAATCACTGGGTGGGTAGCATTAATGCTTAAATTAGCTGACATATAACCATGCTCTGCAAACCAACATGGATGATGAAAGTAACAGGAAACAACTAGAATTTTTACTTGGTCAGTCCTTATTTTCTGACTTTTGTGACGTTGGTGGAAAGTATCATTAAGAACAGCTCAAAATAGACATTACAATTTGAACCATCTTTAGAACACATAATTTCATACAAGACACAAAAGAATGAAGAGCTGTAATATAAAATAAACATAATCTAGTTATGTAAGTCTGGAAATCAATTATTTCAGTATTATATAAATTAACATAAAATAGGCTCACTTTACAAATAACTTTTCAAAGTAAAGTTACAGTTAACTGTTTTGTTCACTTTATGCTCACTAAAACGAATAATTATATAATAAAATAATTTTATAACTACATAGCATATTTCACTTGCCTACAGGATAACTTGCACTAAAGCCTTAAAAGTAAAATATAATGGAATGTATGTATTTGAATACATACAAGTTCATAAAACAGGCTTAATATATTCTAACTATTGAAAGTATACTTCTATTTATACTTGAAGTTATAAAATACAAAATTAAATGAAAATTGTAGCAACTGTACTTGATATATACTTTATCAATTGTAAATATCACTTTAAATATAAATATATAACATATCAATGTTTCAAATTTCTATCAAATAGGCACATTATTGGAAAAGTTACTACTGAAAGTACGGAACTGGCATATAACTGTCATTTACTAACCTAGCCAATTCAGTGTCAATCTATATAATCTAAGTTTATTCTTCATCTATAAAATGTTGAAAATGATGTCTCAAGGGGATGCTGCAGCTTAGTGGAAATACCACATTTAGTGCAATGTCTAGAACAAAGTACCTTGTCAATATGGTTTTACTTAAAAGCCATTAGAAGAGCATACCGTTCAAAATTAAGCCAATAGTTTAAAATATAGTGCTCTTCATGAACCATGTAAGAAGATGGATATTGGCACTAATGCATGAGAATAGCTTTTTCATAATAATCCAAGCACAAATATTGTAATTCAACAAATTGTGTCAAGTAAAGCTAGAATATTTCTTTTCTGAAGCCCTCCCTCTCTCTTCATTCCTTCTTTCTCCTTTTTACCTTCCTTCCTTCCCTCCATCTCTTTCTCTTTCCTTTCTTCCTCTTTCTTCTTACCCTCCCCAAGAAAAGATAAAATGTATTTTCAATGAACTATCTTTGTTACTGTGTAAATATATTTCAATGAATGTCTTTTTTTTTATTGTTTTGGCATCAACTTCTATTTAAAAGTGGAGCGAATCAAGTACCTGAATATAGGTTTACTTAATGACAAATTCAGTGTGTCTGAAAAACTATCATCATATACTTCCCTTCCTTCCTCTCTTCCTTCGCTCAGGGGTTACTCCTGACTGTGCTAAGAAGTCGCTCCTGGCAGGCTTGGAGGACCATATGAGATGCTTGGAATAGAATCCGGGTCCATCCCAGGCCAATTGAGTGCAAGGCAAATTCCTTACAGCTGTGCTATCACTTGGGACTCGATTTCTAAAAGAATAACCACCCTCACTTCTCCCAAAAAGGACGAGGTCCTTAATGGAAATACAAGTTAGATATTTTTTATATTTTTCCCTTTATTTGCTTTAATTAAAGTAATTTCAGGCATACATATTCTAGCACTAATCATATCATCAGTATCAACTTCTATCTACTAGTGTCCCCTAGACTTTTCCCTCCCACCCCAGGCCTATTTCCTTAACACACACTTCTTTTTGCTACTTTTTTTTTTACTGACTACACATTAGTCACTTTAATTTCTTCCTTCCCCATCCTTGTCCTTTATATAATTTAAGGTCAAGGGTTATATAGATATCCAACTTTGAATACTTTCTATCCCCTAGTCTTGTTATTCTATATACCACAGATAAGTGAGATCATCCTGTGTTTGTCCTTTTTCTGACTTAGATGCCTTAGGTTTTCCAAGAATGAGGGGAAAGGGACATACATTTAAAATTCCATATTCCCTTGTATAAAACACATGCCTCCAGTATATAGTGATTGTATTCAAGCTTCCATGTATAATTTTGTCATTAGTTTGCTTTGTAAGCTTTATAGCATTATGTAATTCATTTCAGTCATGCAGGAGCAAGGAGAGCTCTGGCCTACTGACCTCAATTTTCACTTAAAGAAACAAATTTCCTTTCTGCAAACTAAGACAATTTTTCTCCTGTCAACCTTGTTTTAAAATATTAACCTTATTCCTATTATAGTAAATATTTATATTTGTCATCCAGATTTGCTTACAATCGCAGCTTTAATCAAGTTATAAAATTGCTTCCGTTCATACTTTATTCCCCAAGAAAAGATAAAATGTATTTCAATGAACTATCTTTGTTACTGTTTGAATATACTTCAAAGAATGTCTTCTTTATTGTTTTGGTATCAACTTATATGTAAAGTGGAACTAATCAAGTACCTGATTATAGTACCTGATTATTGGTTTACTTAATGACTAAATTCAGTGTTTCTGAAAAGCTATCATCATAGGAATACTTATATTACAAGTAAAATTATCATATTTTTTAAACAGAAAAATTGATCAGATAACCTAAAATGAGTAGTTTCAGTAACTATAATGTGCAATCATTCAGCTTATAAGAATGTTAAAATTATAGGCAGCAATTTAAGAAACTTTAAAGTTAGATGTTGAATACATAAAAATGGTTATTTAGTACTTTATTCTTTCTGTTGATTTCATTAAATTGAAATAATTCGAAAATTAAACTTTTAAAATATTCATTGTATGTTAAAGTCATTTTCAAATTTTAACTTTAATTAAGTGATCACTAAATCACTATGTGAAAAGAAGATAGATTTCTTTCTACTTTGTGAGAAGGGAAAAAAACATTGTTATATAAACTTACTTCAATCAAAATAGCAAAAAAAAAAAGTCTGAATTCTGGGGTAGTACAATATCCTGCTTCAGAGTTTCTAAAAATATAGAACATTTAAAAAAACTGATTTCATTAATATGTAAAGGGATTTAAGTAATTATTTAGTACATGTCCTGGTAAATATCTAATAATTTGACATACAAGCTATTAATGCAAAATAAGAGCATTAAGCAATCTTATATAAAAACTCTTCTTAGTAACTCATTTGAATGAGCATCAGTTTGCTTTTAAATATTTTCTTAGCATTTGTTGGCTCTTTTTGTCTCAGATTTCAGGTACCACTACTGAAGCAGATCTCTTCTAGCACTTCTCCTAGAAGTGTGCAAAGGCTCACACATGGCCAGGAACTGAGCCTGGCCTCCAGAATACAAAACATATAATCCCCACCCTTTATAATTATTCTTTCAGATTCTACTTTAAATATTTTGGAAACAGTACAGGACACTTAAAAATAAAGAGTAATTAAAAATTGTCACTAAACATAATTCTAATAAATGACATCAATTTTCTCTATAAAAGAGACCCACAACAAAAATCTGACTGCATATGCCCTATCTTTATAAAGTTGTCTAGATAAATGCCTCATAATCATTCATCCCAGAATGGTATTCTAAAAATTGCTAACATGCTGATCAGAAATATTCAAACAACTGTCTTTGTGATGATGTTTAACACAGAGTAAACAATTCTGTGGAAGCGTTGCTTCATAATATTTTATAATATACAGATTGGTCAATATGGCTATAAAATTCACATTTGCATATTGCATAATTATTGCCAGAAGTTTTAGCATTATATAAGGTCCAGTGATACACATCCAAAATTATAAAATAAGATGAGAATAAATTCTATTCTGGTATTGATGCTTTTCTTGGATAATATTGGCTTTGATAGCTAAGGATAACAAACCCAATGTAACATACCAAGTTGAAATAAGCTGAAACTGTATTTAATTGTTTAATGACATGGAACTTGATATCTCATGAAATAAGTAATCTATGGAGTTAATGCGGTGTCATGGCATCAAGTTTCAATAAAATGCAGTCTATATAGGAAACACTACAAGATAGTACTCAAGCATGGGAGAAAGTGAATTAACAGGAGACAGAGCATCGGGTAGAAGAGCAGTGGAGACTATATTTTCTGCTCTTCACTCAGACCACTTTGTTTAGTGTGAACTAGTTATCTGGAACATAACCAAAGGATCAGATTTGTTCCTTCAGAATACATTACAAAAGAGAAGCATCTTTTTCCACACGTGCATATTTAAAAGAAAAACAAAAACTTCATTACAGTTCCACCTATGGGCTGCTGGCTGGGAAGAATATAGAGGGAGCAATGTCAGGCCCTGCTTTTTCCCTCTCCACAGTGCCCTGAAGAAGGAATGCATTACAATAGACCAATTAGGTTCATTTGTGTTATTATCATTCTCTTAGAATAGCAGAACATTTATGAAATGATGCATATAAAAAGCAATGTATAACAAGGAATGTGATAAAAATAGTCTATCAGTATGTTCTTGTTTTAAATCCTTTCAACTATCAGAAAAATAAAAGGATACACCCAGTTTTAGCATCGATCTTAAATCTTACAGGAAAGAACAGTAAATGGTACAAGTCTCTTTCTTTGTGTTTCTCTTTTTATCTCTTATCTCCCCTCTCTCCAAGTGGCAGAGCACAGAATAGCAGAGCCTTTCTAATAAAAGTGTTAGTCTGTCGGGGGCACTGGCACATCAAGGTGCGCCACCCCCAATACTACCACAGATGGCCCTCTAAAAAGAAAAATAAACAAAGGAAATACAGCAGAAGAAAACAGTTTCAAAACAGGCAGGCCTTAAGATGCTTGTCTTGCACACAGTCAAACTCAGTTTGATTCCTGTAGTGCCTATAGGAGTGATCCCTAACCACAAAACCACAAGCCCTGAGTGCAGCCAAGTGTAGCCCCCAAATTGAAACATAAAATAAAATCAAAAGTTCAAAGTTTTAAAAGCCTGATATTTTGAAAAGACAAGATAATATAGCCTTGGCAATATCCCCAATAAAATCCTTAATCCTTATATTTTTACAAAGACATAACGCAAAACTAAAAAGGGTGTCACAGAGAGTGATGCAAACTTCTCATAAAAACAGAAATATGGGATGATAGTACAATGGGTAAGGTGCTTGCTATGCATGCAGTCCATCTAGGTTCTATCCCTCGTATTCCATATGGTCCTTTGAGCCACTGGGACTGATGTCTGGATGCAGAATTAGAAATAACCCTGAGCACTTCTGTGTGTGGTCTAAAAATCAAATAATTAAGGAATACTGTAAAAATTGTAAACATTCAAAAGCAACTTGTTTTAGAGGTTGGAGCAATAATAAAATGGGAAGGGCAGTTGCCTTGCACATGGCTTATGTGAGGTTGATCTCTGACATTGTATATGGTTCCCAGGACCTGCCAGGAATAATCTCTGAGCAGTGCTGGGTATTAAACCCCCCCCCCCCCAATTGATTCAATGTATAATATCACAGAACTCTCAGCAGAGGCAAGCATCATCTTTACACAGCCACTGAGCAGCCTCTTCCTGAGTGATTTTTACCGTACTCAGTTTGTCCCCTCTACACTAGTGTCTGCAAATATTACGCTCCAGGCTCAGACTATTTGTTACAGACCACAGACCAATGTCTGTTCAACTTCTTTAGCTGACAAGAAATTTTTATGATCATGCCTGTATTAAAACTTATTTTTTTCAAGAATCTTTCTTTTTGGGGGAGGTGACACCTTGGTAATACTCAATGTTTACTCCTATTAGTCTTTAGGGGACCAATGAGATGCTGGGAATACAACCCAGATTGGCTGCAAAGGTATTATCTCTTCAGTACCCAGTTCTCTTTTTTTTTTGTTTGTTTGGTGCTCAGAAGTCACTCCTGGCAGGCTCAGGGGACCATATGGGATCCAAAGAATCGAACCAGGGTCCATCTGGGATTGGTTGCATGCAAGGCAAACACCCTACTGTTATGCTATGGTCTTGCCCCAATTCTCATTTTTTATGAATAAAAATAAATTTAAGTGAGCAATCATTTTATGTCCTAGAAAAATGAGAGGGAGTATCAAGTATATTTCATGAGTTATATGAACAAGTGCAAAGTGCCTAGAATCTAAAGACTTGTAATTTTGGGTGAAAGTATTAGCCAGCCATCTTTCCTTCTTCCCTCCCTTTCCTATCACTCATCTTCCCTTCTCTTCCCATACTGAGGATCAAAACTGGGTAGAATGCATGCAAGATAGGCTCCTTAACGCTGTACTATCACTCCAGCCCACAGTATTAGGCTCCCCCGCCCCCACACACACTAAGTACAGTTAGACCTGTTGTCTAAAGAGGTTATGTGCTTGTCAGCATGTTTGGGCACTTAAGGTAGGAATGAATTTTTGAAAAAGTTTGGGGTCAAACAGTATATGGAACTTTAGAGACAGGGATCCCAGAAAAGAAACTCAGAAGACAGAAAGTCTTTGGTATTTGGAGTATTTGGATGTGACCAATTTGGGCATTTATTAAAAAAAACAAAGAGATGATTGGATACAGTAATGAAGTCAGATTCTTGACTGATCTCCCTTAGGTGTTTCAATTCCTAAACCCAGACATTCCTGGGAACAGTCCCCTGCTCCACAGAAGGAATAGAGCAAAGAAAAGGGGAACCTGCAAAACCATGTGAAGGCCTTCTTTGTTTAGGTCTTCATGCCCTTGTCGGTCCAGGGTTTGACTCTTTCATTTACATGTAAAATAATAAAAATGATATGAGATTCACAATGGTTCAGAATTATTAAATAAAATTATGAACAGAAACCTCTTGCCATTGTATTGTTTTGTGTAAGTACTCAGAAGAAATGTTGACTAAAAGCATTACTATTATTAGATAAATACTCATAAAGTAACAAAAGCTACTAATTTGTGATCAGGCACAAAAAATAGTACATGGTTTAAGCATTTGTGTTGCATCTTATTGATGAAGTAAGTGGTACTACATATATAAGAGTTCAAAAGCAGCTCCAGAGATTTGTACCTGAGAGACTATAATACCACTGGGTGAGACTTCAAAGCTCTCTCACCCCAAATATTGGAATTTATCGAAGCATTTTCGTTCCTTCATTTCTCATATTTAACTTATAGCTAGATCCTTTGATACCCATTATAAATATCTCAAATCTGTCTCTCCTCCATTATTCCAACAGCTAAGACTCCTAGTTGGCTACTGAGGTCTTTTTTTTCTTTTTAACTCATTTCAAATCTCTATCCTCCTTCAGGGATGTCCCAGGTCCAATACATTTCTGATGATCACCTATTTCCCCTGCAGTTGGACATCAGCCTCTATCTCTGACCCTCTTCAACCCCACTTCCTCACATAATCCTAAACCCTGCTGTTCTCAGAATTCATTATGTCCCCTCTGCTTTTGCAACTAGTTGCTTATACATATATAAAATTTCCTGCTCTCTTCTCAGTTATCTTTGCAAGTCCTCCTGCTATCCTTGAAACTGGGCTGGTGCTGCTTCTATTGTAAGATATTTACATGTATTAGAACAGTATTTTTTTTTGAATAGTATCTTTATTTAAGCAACGTGGTTACAAAATGTTTTAGTTGGCTTTCAGTGGCAGAATGCATAGCACCTTTCATTAGTGCAACTTTACTGCCACAAATGTCCCCCATTTTTCCCCACCCTCTGCCTGTTTCTGGGGTAGGCATTCCACTTCTCTCTCTCACAATCATTGTCATAATAGTTCTCAGTGCAATTTGTGTGCTAACTGCACTCACCGCTCTTGTGTCATTCTTCATAGCATGGGTTGATCCTCCCAGCCCTCATCTCTATTATTACTGAATATTATTAGCATACTGTATTTTATTTTTATTACATCCCACAGATAAGTGAGACTATTCTATGTCTATCCCTCTCCCTCTGACTCAATTTTGTGCATCCCAAAGATTCTCCCTTTTGTCTGAGAAGTTCCTCTCTCAGGAGTTGCTTTTCTAAACTATGTCAATATGCTTACCTTACCTGCGAGGTTACTTCTCCTCAACCCCTGCTGACTCAGAGTCAGGCTAAATGCCTGCTACTGTAACGAGCCAGATTCTCTCTCCCTGGAACTGAAAATTAGAATGTGAGTTGGTCTGCAAGTAGCAGTGAACTCTAGGGAGCTTGTACTGGTTACTTCTGCATTCTAAGTAGATTTAGAGGAATAGAGTCTATGAGGATAAACAATGAAGCAGAAACAGCACAGCAGAGATAAGAAATGGCCAAGAAAAGTAGAAATCTAGACTTTCAGTCTTAAAAATCTGTGTTTTCCAATTCTCAGTTTCAGTCTTTCACTGTGTTCTGGCTATATTTGTCAGCAAGTTCCACTATCTATTCCTAATGGCTTAACATAAACGATATTTTCACATAAGCTATTTTCAGTTTCATTTCTTAAAACCAGGTGGTTCCTATCAATTCATACATGTCATATAATGACATCAAGATTAGAATTTGGGTGGCATTTTTTTTGCCTAAATTCTTTCATATAGGGTTTTCTCCTTGAATATTCTTGATATGATAACATGTAACCAAGAACAATGTATAATGTATATTTAAGAACACTTTATAGCTCATATAACTCTTTGGAGTTATATGGCATGGAGTTGAGGCCAGAGGAAGGCTGACACGTATTCAGCAAGGTAAAAGATCTTGGAATATGCACACTCAAGCATTCTTGTGTAGGAAAATTTGGCTGTGCTTTAAGGATTACATTCAATTTGATGATTACACAGAATAAAGTGGAAAAAAACAGACTGGTCAGCCTACCTGAAATATCAGTTATGTCCAGATGTGCTTACCTCATTAGACTACTCTCAATGAACAGTAGATTAACCCTACCAAGTGTGAATGTTTGTGCCCTAAAGAATACTTCAAACTATAAAATAAAAATAAAAATTTATTTACTATGGCAAAAGCTATAAAAACCCGAGAAGTTTTTATTCTCTCTTTACAAAGCGGAGATGTGAAAAAATAAAGCAGAAGATCTCACCTCAACAGAAATTTCCCATCAGTAGAAGCTCATCAGGAAAAAAAATCTTGGGTTTTATATTTTGCCAGAAACAATGATTTCAGTAACAGTATCTTAAGCCAGAAGCAATACAACACTTAGATACTACTGGAGATATTACAGTGTGTTGCATGTTACAATAAATTGCATATTACATTTGTCTTGCATACAACTGTCTCAAGTTTGATCTCTGGCATCAAATATGGTTCATTAAGCCAGAGTGATCTCTGCATGTAAAGCCAGGAGTAAGCTGAATCTGATAATAACATGTGTGGCAAAATTTCCCCTCAATTAACCAACCAAACAAAAACTTAGACACGTTTAATAATTTTTACTTTGGTGAAATGGAAATGAGAATTGTGAGAAACTACAAGACAACAAGTTCATACTTGTCATAAGAGCCCTGTGGGATTGAAAAGAAAATCAGGAAAAATAAGCAGTAATATTTAACCATTGAAACATCTTCCCATCTCTCTTCAGGCCTTTATCCCGCTTCAAACCTCTCAGTGCCAATGGAATCAAAGGGAAGGTGTTTTCAAATCTTCCTGTAGTTTTAGCACCGAAGTGTAGTTATAAGCAAGAAGCAATACAACACTTATATACTACTGGAGATATTACAGTGTGTGATATTATAATGTGATATTAGCCACCTTATGCTCAACTTCCTACCTAGTCAAGTCACCAGATTAAGTTATGCTTTTCATTTCCTCTGTTAAGCAAAGTGATTTATGTCTATAATAAACTGTATATAATTTAGAAAACAAATTGTCTTTTAAAAATAAATGTAACTAATATTTTATTCATGGGTATCTAGGAAATCTGAAAGTTAAGTGAGGTATTATCACAACCGTCACTTTATGAATATTTGGGAAAGTCAATGTGATGGACAATGTATCAAACCAATCAAAGGAACCTAATGATTCCATCTTTAAAATTTTATAAACCAAATGGTAAGATTAGAATGATAAACCAGCTGGAATAATGTAAACAGTTGAACAAAACTACAATTCTAATCTCTCTGACTCTAAAGGGTATTATTAGTTATATTAATAAACAGACAAGAATTTTGTAATTTGAATAATCTGAGACCAAGATGTTGGATTTGACAATAGTTATAAGAAGGGAAAACAAAAGAAGCCTTGGTAATTAAATAAGGTTTATATTAAAGGAAAGAAGGAGAGAAAAATTATCTAGGCATAACAAGCAGTTTGAAAGGTAAAGTAGAACTGTATTTGTCAATGCTTACTTCTCATTTTCACAATGGCACTTCCTAAGTGAAAAGCCAGAAGGGAATAATGTCAGCATTTTTGTAATCTTAAGAATTAAAATGGAGATCTGGTGAGATAGCTTAAAGGGCTAGCATGTCTTTCTTTCATGTGAATGGTCCAGGGTTCAATTCCTGGCATTTTATGGCCTTTTCAAAATTTTATTTTATTGAAACCGTTTTGATGTACAAAGTCCTTCATATATGGGTTTCAGATATACAATGAATCAAGGCCAATCCTACCACCAATTTAGACCTTCTTTCACCATGTGCCCAGAGTGTATCCCAACCATGACCTTCTGACCCCCCCCCCCCAGCCTACCAATATAACAGGTTCAATTAAAATTTAGATTGTAAGAATTTGGATCTCTTGATTCCACTGTTGCTGACTTTGGCTTGGATATTTAGTTCTATTCTTTCTTTAAAACAAACTGTCAACCAGTGCGCATGAGATTCCTTGGCCCCTGGCCCCATCCTTTCATATTTGTGTTTCTCCTTCTTCATTCAGGTTTTTTCTTCTCCTTGCTATACTTTGGAACAAAGGGTGTTTGAGACAATTCCCATTTAAACCACTGCATTTTTTCCTGTGACTTTCTAAATAACACATATAAGTGAAATCATTCTATATTTATCCTCATTCTTCTGGTTTACTTCATTTAATATAATATCTTCTAGTTTCATCCATGTTGCTGCAAATTCTATGATTGCATCATTCCTTACAGCTATGTAGTATTTCATTGTATATATGTACAACACCTTCATGATTCACTCATCTGTTGTTGGGCATCTAGGTTGATTGCCTATTAGCTATTGTACTGAATGCTGCAATGAATAGTGGTGTGCATACAATACATCTTTTTGATGATGTTTTTCTTCTGTCCTGGGGATAGATACTTAAATGTGGGTCATATGGCAGCTCGATTTTGAGTTTACTGAGAACCCTCCATCCTATTTTTCAGAGAGTTTGGCCTTCTACCACCACGTGCCATCCTGGTGGTATCCAGCACCTCTGAGTCTGAGAAGTAGGATTTCAAGGGTCTGAGCACTGAACTATCAGCTCCAAATAGTACAGCTGAGTATCTTTGGTAGTATCCTCTAGTCCCTAAGTACTATGTGAGAGGCCAAAAAATATTTTTAATGAATATCATATAATCAAGGAATATACAAAGGTATGAAAACATTAATTAGAAAGAATATTTGTACCCCTAGATTCATCTTAGGGGTATTCATGATGGTTAAACAAAAAACCAGTTTAAATACCAATAGGTGACTGAATAAGGATACTGGGTGTATCCACTCAGTAGAATGTTATTCTACATTTAAGATGAAATAGGGACTTTGGGACAAAATGGATGGAATTAAGTGATTATGCTAAGTGACATAAATAAGTGAAAGATGGATAGTGTGCTCATTCATATGTGGAATTACTAGAGAAAATGAACTGACAAGAGATAAAAACAGCTAGATTCACTGATAACTCAGATTATTAAAGAAAAATGGGGGGAGGTGGAGTGGGAGGAATGAATGAATTTGTGGTGGGATGACAATATAATAAGTGGTGAAAATAGTGACAACTAGCAGATACAGAGGTGTAGTTTTAATATCCCAAACTTCTATATTATTATAAACCAACAATAAGTCAATAAAAATGTAAGAATAAAAAAAATCCCTTTTGTTAAGATCAAGAATTGTGTGGAACCATAGAAAAGCTTATAACAGCATAAAATAAACTTCATATCTACTGATGCCCCTGCTACTTCATTGACTCTAACAGGGGTCTCAAACTTGCAGCCCACGGACTGTTTGCGACCCTCCGTAGAACATTTTGTGGCCCTGCCCTAGAGGAATCTTTTTTTGTTTTGTTTTGTTTTAGTTGTTTGGGTCACACCCCCAATGTTCAAGGCTTACTACTGACTTTGTACTCAAGGATCACCCCGACTTTGCCTCCTGTGGCCCCCGGATAAATTGAGTTTGAGACCCCTGCACGGTATGACATGCTACAAGTAATTTTAACTCGAGTCAATTTCTGCGTATGTAAAATGAGGATCAATGATACCTATGTTGTAAGACTGATAGGATTAACAATAATAACAACCTAGATACTCCTAGAGAAAAATGCTCCGTGCCTCTTTTTAAGATCTCTAGAAAGCATCCATATAACCACTGCACGAGGTCTAAATTTGATTCAGTGTCCAGAGTGATAGAACAGCAGGTAGGGTGCTTTTATTGCCTGTGAGTGACAAGGATTTTTGATGCCATGGACCATAAATGGTCTGTGGGATCTACCAAGAGAAATACCTGAGCACACAGTCAGGAATAAGCCCTGAGCACTGCTCTGTGTGGCCCTTAAACAAAACAAGACCCAAATTAAATAAATAAATTTCACGAAAATGGCACTACTTAATTTAGATTAAGAGGAAAGTTCTAGACAGAGGTATTTGTTTATGTGACAGAAATCGAACTGATTTAGAGCTGTTTGATCCATGAAAGGGAAACAGAAATCTCGGATAAATGACTTTTCCGAATCTTAGTTCCCTTCTTGTAGAGATATGATTTGTAACTCATTTTGACAATTGTGCATATGGAAAAATGTGTAATCTATGCAAGTACTTCATACAGGATCTGATATATATTAAGGACAAATTATTAAGGACAAATGTTAATTTCTTTCCCACTGTTTTGTGGAAGATAAAGGACAAATGGTACAGGGCCAAAGTAAGAGTATAGTAGTGAACTCTCCTATGGCTTGCACATGACCGACCTGGATTCGATCTCCGGCATCCCATATGGCCTCTAAGCCTTCCAGGAGTGACTTCTAAGCTCAGAGTCAGGAGTAACTTCTAAGGGTCTCCGGATGTAGCCCCAATACAACAAAACAAAAACAAAAAAAGCAAAATAAAAAGATATACATGCAAAGTAGCAAAATAGAAAAAAATGATAGTAGTATGGTATGAATGAAGAATTAAAAAGCAAAATCATGAATTGGGAGAACATTGGGTAGTTTTGAATGCTATCAGTTCTATTCCTAGGAGTATCATTTACAATGAAATTACTTAGATGATCTCATTTAACTTTCACTTTTAATTTTCCCATTTTTAGATCTAAAATAGAAATCTAGTTATGCTGATCAAAATGATTAATTTGAGGGTCAAATCCGATCATTTATATGGGGAAAAAGTTTGACAATTATTATATGATAGAAAGTATTAATAGTGGCATATATATCTAGGATTTGGTGATGTTACAGCTATATATATACTATACCTTCACATTAAATAACTGCTGTTACATGGTTATTAGTTGAATGATTCTCAGTTCTCACCTATACCTGAATTCCAATTCCTTGTTATCTTTCTTGAATCTGACTTCACTATCTGTACATAGGATGAAATTTAGGCCTGTTATTCTCTAGTTAATCTTTAACTCCTTTGGGAAGATATTTAAGCTCTTGATTTAATTACCTGACTTTCTTACTAGCTCATGCTCAGAAATACACTTTAACTTTTAAAGTTAACTCTATATGAGAAATAAATTACAGTCAGAAGGGAATTTAAGCCCCCAAAGACTTCTCAGAATTGAGCAGAACACCTGTGTTATTATTTTGCAGATAGAAGGTAACAATTGCAAGATTAAAATTATATTTTACTGGGTGACATAATATGGCCTTTGGAATAACTGGTCAAATGGGAAGAAAATGCAGATAAGAAAGGAAAGCAGAGGGAAGACTTTAATATTTAAAATCTGTAATTCTACATGGAATATATTTACACATATAAATATATTTTGCTTTTTAAGGGCACACCTAATAATGAAAATTGCTACCGTAAAAATGATTCAACATATTACTGATTTTTTGTGGTAGCTTCAAATCATGTACAAGGTGGTGATTATGTGGCTTGAATGAAAAGAAAGGTGACGAAAAAGTGCCTTGTCAGTTTTCTACTCCTTGCCAGATGCATTAAATGCAGCTCTGAGCACCTTTCCCCTTCCAGTCTGGAATTTCAGGAGCAAAGAGTACAAAAGAGCTGATGAGCAATGAATGCTTCACCCTTCCTCAATTAATCTTGTCTCTCTACCTTTGCTTGTGCTTTCCCTCTACATGAAGGTAATAATGACACCCTCATCCATTATCCTTTTATCCCTGTTATTCTCGTGAAATTGCTTAATAATATGTTACAGATTCGTCTTCACTCACATAATTCTTCCTGTCATTTGCAGTATATCATCCTACAAACATACAGCCCATTCTCACTGGCCGTTATTTGAAGATTATTGTCAGTGACATCTTCAGGATGCGTTTGGAATCTGGAGCATCATTTCCCTTGCAATGGGGAATTACGCTGACTTATCTGTCATTGCCAAAAGCACAACAAGCAATTCAGTGTTAATGTAAAGGTAACACAGGTTTTTATCCTGCCACCAGAACAAGAGCTCTTGTAAATTTATGCTAATATGGCCCTTTTAGAGTTTAATAAACTCTTACCCTGCTGGAAAAAGACCCACACTATACAAACACACAGCTTCACTCACTCTCCCCTACATAGAAAGATGGCTGATCAACTGGTAATCATCGAAAACCTTTTTAAAACCTAATTTCACTTGGAGTATTTTATAGAGCCACTACTGAAAACAACAGCAAAAGATTCAGCAGAACCTTTAAAATCCTTCATTTTTAGAAGAAAAAATATTTTAAATTCAAATAATTATTCAAAGTTACTCTGTGACTGTTGTTTTTTGTTAGCTTTTTCTAGCAAGAGTTCAAGACCACTACAAATGAGCAGTTTTCCCTGATTGAAGGTGGCATTCCAGAGGGACCCAGGCAATCTAGCGTGCATGCCAAGTCTGACAACACATGACAAGCTGGTCTGCGTGCAGTAATTTGACTAATTATCCCGGATTAGAGCATATTAATGCAAGCTGTTTTTGCCAGAGTTAATGACCTGCTGACTGGGTTCTGTTAGGCCCCACTAGGTCTATGGGCAGCTCCAAAACAAAAACCCTGTTTTGTAAGCCCTCGTCATTTCGCATCAGCAAATGAGTATATCAAACTACTGAGCAGCAAAATGTAAGCGACATTTTGTCTGCTATAAACTCATAAGGCTTTACCCAAATTACTACCTAAGGGCTTCTTTTATATAAAACTGATGTCGATTTCTTCTTCTTTTTTTTTAAGGGAGTAGCCGAGAAGTCGTCTGAGTAGAAAATAATAATTTTAGGAGTATGTTATTGTAGTGAAGGCGGGGGAAGCTGCTCTTTGGAAATAGTGTTTATATGAAAACAATTGAAAATAAGTGTTCATTTTATTGTAGATCTACCTTCTCCACAGAATATGTTGCAAACTGTTAAATATACCTAAGAAAAAGAGAGTGCTTTTTTATTAAAATAATTTCTCTATAATATTTTATTTCAAATATTCCTGTCTCTTTGTCAAAGGAATTTTTTTGTTTGTTTGTTTTTGGGCCATACCTGGTGACATTCTGGTTACTCCTGGCTATGCGCTCAGAAATCACCCCTGGCTTGGGGGACCATATGAGATGCCAGGGGATCGAACCACGTTCAGTCCTTGCAAGGCAAAGGCCCTATTGCTTGTGCCACTGCTATGGCCCCTGTCAAAATAATTTTTATTTTAGAAAAGAATCCAGGTGAAATTGCATGAAAAAATTTTCATATCATGTTGAAAATATTTATCTATTTAAAATTATTTCACATCAAAATGTAAACTAGTCAGAAATCTTCACTTAAGTATGATAAATATGATTATCTGTATACTTGCCTTCTAGAAAGATGTCAAGTAACTTAAAAGAATAAAGATAATTTAAATGAAAACAAAGTTAAAAAATTCCAGAGGTAAGATCGCTAAATTTTTTTAAACAAGCCATACTCTTTTTAAACTTTCTTTGTTTGGACCACAATTTGTATTGGGTTTCCAATAGCCAAAGAGGAAAAAAAAAGTAATCTACTAGATTAACTGAATGAAAATCAACCAATTCAGGAGTAATTTGCACAAGTACTCTTAATAGTAAAGGTAAATGAACTTATTTCAAGGATTTTCACAAATAGGCTTTATATAGTATAATGATTTAAGTCTCATCAGTATCCTTGCCCTGTATCCAGGCTTTTGGTTCCCAAAACACACTTACAAGAGTAAGTCCTAGAGAGAGGTAGTATAGACTCCAATTGTTTCCTCTGAGAGATAGGCTCAGCTGTAGTTTCCTGAGAAGGTACTGGCCAATGAACCACTCTCTTTAGGCAGAATCAGCAGCAGCTAAAGCATCTTTGCCAATACTCCATGGTTGACATCTGGCTCAAGAATATGAACAAAGTACATCTACAGAGAACTGGAAATAGGAACTAAACTTTGTGATAAAATATATAGGGTCTGGTGCTAAAGGGTCACGATGCAGTGAAAGGCCAGGGAGATAAAAATGAAAGCTGAAAACACAAGGAAACCAAATCTCTGTTTAAGGAAAGGAAGTTTATGAGCTGAGGGAGAAAGAATATTCAGAGATTAGCAAACCAACTGGTTCGTGAAAGACTGATAGAGAAAGCAACAAATCATTAGAGTTGATTTGCAGTTTTTAAAATTTAGACAAGGTATGTAGAGATATCCTTACATAAACTCTTATTTTGAAGGTTGTCTCTAAAGATACTCAAGGGCCCAAAAGCCTAAGTTTAGCTTCAGGTCAGCTAAACATTTGGGATTAATAGTGCTATAACAATTAGGGTATCAGTGGTGCTATAGTCATCAGGGTACTACCAGGCAGTGCTAGGATGGGGTATGTGGCTCTGAGGATGAAATCTGGGACCTTATGCATCAAATTTATGCATTCCATACCTCTGAATGCATCTATCTCCTAGGTCTCTTGACATAACTGAAATAAATTCAAATTAATATACTCAGAGAATTTAACAAGGAGAAACAAACAAGATGATTTAAATAAAGTTTGTTCAAGTCAGATTTAACCCAGGAATAGATAATTCGGCATTTCCTCCTTAATCTCCAGTCAAATCTTTATAAATAATGCTTATTTGACAATAATTTAGTTGATAGCTGAATGTAATCATTTTGCTTCCAGTCATGTATTTTTAAATGCAACTAATAATGTGTTGTGATTTAAAAACAAGAGCACTGCTTTCACTGACAGCTCAAGACAGGGAGGAGTACATTTGGCAAATTCTTCTGGAAACCCCAGTATTTTAATGCCTGTCTAAACAGAAAGTCATTTGACTTTTGTTGGTTAAATTAAGTATGAGTCAATTCCAGTGTACAAGCTATGAGCACAGAGCCTGGAGGAAGCCCTGATCACTGCCAAGTATTGTGCCAAAATAAAAAGTAAATTAAAATAAAAGGAAGTCTCATTTTCAAATTTTGATTCCATAGCGAAGTCATAAAATTTGTTTCCAATAAAGAAACAATATAATAAAGGGAGAAATTTATAGGTGTCAAAATGTCAATGATGAAAATAATAGTAACTTTCAGTAAAGGTATTTACTGAAATACCTTTCAAATCATACATCTTCTCAGGTGCTGTCCTGGTGTAAATGATTTGCAAACAGCCTCTTCAGATAATTTCTCTTCTCTGCAACTATAATAGGCTAAGATAGTCAAAACTCCTTCAGCATTTTTGTCTTCTAGTTCATTCTTCATACTACAATCAAAATAATTCTTAAAAAGTAAACAAAATTTGCCCTTTCCTGATGGTATTAATCAACTTCTAGAGAGTTTTAAATCTCCTTCAAAAGTTGACATTATTCTTTCTAGTCTGATTCTTATCTAATTTTCATTATTAAATTAAGTTTTGAGTTCTCCCACACCCTGTGAGGCTCAGGGCTTACTTTTAGAAGATATTGTGGCCCAAATGGAATAGTAAGAATCAAATTTGGCTCTGGTGCATGCAGGACAAATACTCTATCTGTTGTACTATTACTCTCTCCCTTCTAATCTAATTCTTGCCAGCATCCTATAGAATGTAACCCCAAAGAATATAAAGAGTATAAAGAAGATTGTTAGGTATATGATGTTTCCTCCAATCTTCAGAACTTCAGATACAGAGGTCCAAGAAAGATAACTGAAGTCAGATGTAAATTTTGTTACAAATATTATCTTTAGTTCTGCGATCTTGTATAACTTTCAAGTCCATATTTCTTCATTTCTCAGTTGATATAATACTATGTCTTTAAGGGAATATAGTGATAAACTTGTATATGCTCAATACACATTGAGCATATATTATAATAAATTTCTTTAGGATTATAATAATTTCTTTACTAATGTATCAAAAATTAACAAAAATACCATGATGTTTTCTTTGATTCAAGTCATGATTAAACTATAAGTATAAAATTACACTTGCAGGGGGCCGGGCGGTGGCGCTGAAGGTAAGGTGCCTGCCTTACCGCGCTAGCCTTGGACGGACCGCGGTTCGATCCCCCATGCCCCATATGGTCCCCCAGGTCAGGGGCGACTTCTGAGCGCATAGCCAGGAGTAACCCCTGAGTGTCACTGGGTGTGGCCCAAAAACCAAAAAAAAAGAAAATTACACTTGCAATTCTAGGCTATTATAACAGAAAATATAAAAGTAAATTACCACTGGTATTGTGTTCAATCAGAACATTTATGAACATTGTGTATGACTATAAAAAGGTACAATTAAAAGTAAATATTATACCCCAGGACTGATTTTATATATATATAATATCGTGTCCCAGGCAAAGCATTTTTTCTTTAATAATTTATTTAAGCACCTTGGTTACAGAAATGTTTATAGTTGGGTTTCAGGCATAGAATGTACACCAATGTCATGAAGTGCTTTGTCTATGCTTTCATTTATATACCTTATAGTTTCAGGTCTGATATCAAGGTCTTTAACCTATTCTGATTTGCCCTTTGTACATGGTGTTAAAGAGAGATCACTTTTTTGCATATGGCTGACCAATTGTCCCAAAACCATTTGTTGAAGAGGCTTTCATTGCTGTACTTTTTGTTTCTTGCCCCTTTATCAAAGATTGATTGTATGTATGGGGTCAGTCTCAGAATACTCAAGTCTATTTCACTGATCTGAGGATCTGTCTTTATACCAATACCATGCTGTTCTAATGACTATTGCACTGTAGTACAATTTAAAGTTGGGGAAAGTGATGTTTCGCATCTTGTTTTTGTTGCTGCTGTTCCACATGACTTTCAGGAGTGGTTATCAACTTCTTTGAAGGATGATCATGTATATCATTAGAGAGATCAATAAATCTATAAAATGCTTTGGGGAATATTGCCATTTTATTTTATTTGTTGTTTTTAGGCCACACCTGTCAGAGACTGCCAGAGACCAAACTCTGATATGGAATTCTGCAGGACAAGCTACTTCATGTGGCCTGAATATGTAACCTAGGCATTAGCTATTAACTAGCCAAGAGCTCAAAGAAATGCAGCAGCATCCTATTAGCCACATATTCCAGGAAGCTTGAGACATCTTTGAAGCTTTACTATCTTAGGGTGAAAATTGTTCCTGTGTAAAGATAATATGTAAATTTTAATCACAGGATGCTCCCTGTAGAGACTGTCTGCAATACTGGCTGTTCCATTTTGCTTCCTCTCCACTCCCCATTTAATCATGCTTAAAAGATCCTGTACCGATCAATAAAGTGGGACCTTGATAAGACACGTTACTTGGTCTCTGTCTCCCCCCCCCCCCAATTCTCTTTTCAGGCTGGGTCCTCTCTATACCCATGGAATAACGGAGTTCTGCAGGACGGGACACACACCCAGTGATGCTCAGGGGTTACTCCTGGCTTTGCTCTCAGAAATCACTCAAAAGGGAGACTATTTGGGATGCTGGGGTTCAAAACTAGGTTTGTCCTGGGTCATCTGTGAGCAGAAGGATGGTGGTCCAAGTCTTGGTATCCCATATGGTTCCCCGTGCTTATCAGGAGCAATTTCTGAGCACAGAGCCAGGAATAACCCCTGAGCATGTGACCCAAGCCCTCCTCCTCCTAAATCAGGATGGGGGGAGGGAAGAAACAGAAGCCAAAGAACACAACTTAATAATTTACTGAGATAAAAAATACTCTCAGTGGTATTATTTATAGTTTGTGGCAAGATGTAAGCCACAATCCATTTAAAAGTGAAAATTAATTAATGGAATTTTAATATTTTATTTATTCTGTAGGACTGAACATCAATCTCATAGTCTAAATTCATAGACAGCCTGTTCTATAACCTGTTCTATAAATAAACCGCATCTCTGGCCCTTTTAGAATTTATTTTTACATACTAACAAAAACTGAAGTGGCAGGTAAAGCTAGTACATAACGTGGGATGGCTTATAAGACAATAGCAGGGGGTCTGTGTTGTGCCAACTTCCAGTAATGTAAACTACAGTTTCCAGAAAGTAGCTACTTTAGCACCACAATCAAAGAAAAAATTATGTAGTAGTCATATTTAAGAGAAAAAGGGGATGTATGTGCATATGTAGAACTGAAGCATTACAAGGCTTCAGAGAAGGAACAACAGTTTTCTATAAGAACTATAGCCTTTGGCAGTTTGGAAACTGGCAACCATTTGGCCAGACATGGCGAGATATGATTTGCTTGGCTTGCAGTGTTTGAAGTTGTTTAGTTCTCTTTCATTTCCATTAGGTGAAAATATTCTATAATTGACTTGCAATCCAAACTAACTGCTAAATGAATATTCATTAAAATGTATATATTCATATTCACTGCCTTCTTCCTTCCTAGATAGTATAATTATCATATGCATCTTACCAGCTCTTTAACCTTAAACTGTCTTCACATTTATTTTATTCAAATTTGCATGTTTCAAAGCATTTCTTGTTTTATTTTCTTTATTAATTATAATTAGACGTACATTTGAATTCTACTAGACAATTTCAGTCTATGAATCAAAGAGAAGACTATTTTTAAACATCAGTATAACAACCTTGAAAACTAAGTTTTTTAGCTTAAATATTAATAAAAATAGCAATATTCTTTTTTTTTTTGTCCCCAGATTCATGATACAGGCCCGGCAAGGGTCTGGGTTTAGGTGTATATGGGGTGCATTTACTGTACCTCCTCCTTCTATACAGTGTAAAGAATACAGCCTGTGATAAGAATTGGGAGGTCTTATTATTTCTTTTCTTTTCTTTTTTTTTTTGATTTTTCCTTTAACTTCTTTTTTAAACACCACCTTCACAAATACAATTTTCCCGCCACCAGTGTTCCAAAACTCCCTCCCTCCCAAACCACCCCACCAGTACTCCATACAGGCTTTTCAGTTCCCTCATTCTGAGGATTGTTACAAAAATGACTTATATTTTCCTTAAAACCCATAGATGTGTGAAACTATTCTGCATCTATCTCTCTCCTTCTGACTTATTTCACTCAGCATAATAAATTCCATGTACATCCATGTATATGAAAATTTCATGACTTCATCTCTCCTGACAGCTGCATAATATTCCATTGTGTATATGTACCACAGTTTCTTTAGCCACTTATCTGTTGAAGGGCATCTTGGTTGTTTCCAGAGCCTGGCTATTATGAATAATGCTGCAATAAATATAGGTGTGAGGAAGGGGTTTTTGTATTGTATTCTTGTATTCTTAGGATATATCCCTAGAAGTGGAATAGCTGGGTCAAATGGGAGCTCAATTTCAAGGTTTTGGAGGAATCTCCATATTGCTTTCCATAGTGGTTGAACTAGATGGCATTGCCACCAGCAGTGGATAAGAGTTCCTTTCTCTCCACATCCCCGCCAGCAATGATCATTCTCATTCTTTGTGATGTGTGCCTATCTCTGTGGTGTGAAGTGGTATCTCATCGTTGTTTTGATTTGCATCTCCCTGATGATTAATGATGAGGAGCATTTTTTCATGTGCCTTTTAGCCATTTGTATTTCTTTTTTATCAAAGTGTCTGTTCATTTCTTTTCCCCATTTTTTGATGGTATTAGATGTTTTTTTCTTGTATAGTTCTGTCAGTGCCCTGTATATTTTGGATATTAATCCTTTATCTGATGGGTGTTGAGTGAATAGCTTCTCCCACTCGGTGGGTGACTCTTGTATCCTAGGCACTATTTCTTTTGAGGTGCAGAAACTTCTCAGTCTAATGTAATCCCATCTGTTGATCTCTGCTTCCACTTGTTTG